>CM076850.1:59124578-59411115 GCA_039519185.1 Astragalus membranaceus | reverse complement strand
GTACCTGTTTGTACTATTTCATACCATTTCGTGGGATTTCGTACCAGTTCGGACGAAATCGTACGGTTTGGCCCATATTGTACATACTCGTACGGGTTCGTACCATTTTTTTGAGTTCGTACCTGTTCGTAGGATTTCGTACTTGTTTGTACCATTTCATACCATTTCGTGTGATTTCGTACCAGTTCGGACCAAATCGTACGATTTATCCCATATTGTATAAACGGGTACGATTTTGAACCATTTTTTTGAGTTTGTACTAGTTCATACCATTTTGTACGGTTTCGTACCTGTTCGTACCAGTTCGGATCAAATCCTACTATTTGGCCCATATTGTACAAACTCGTACGAGTTTATACCCGTTCGTACGATTTCGTACCTGTTTTTTCCATTTCACACCATTTCGTTTGAATTCGTACCAGTTCGGACCAAATCGTACGATTTGGCCGATATTGTATAAACTGGTACGATTTCGTACCAATTTTTCGAGTTCGTACTAGTTCTTACCATTTCGTATGATTTCGTACCTATTAACACCATTTCGTGTGATTTCGTACCTGTTCGGACCAGATCATGAAATTTGGCCCATATTGTACATACTCGTACGAGTTCGTACCTGTTTGAACCATTTCATACCATTTCGTGTGATTTCGTACAAGTTCGTACCATTTGGCCCATATTGTACAGACTCATACGAGTTCGTACCATTTTTTCGAGTTCGTACCTGTTCGTATGATTTCGTACCTATTTGTACCATTTCAGACAAAATCGTACAATTTGGCCCATATTGTACATACTCGTACGAGTTCGTACCTGTGTGTACCATCTCATACCATTTCGTGTGATTTCGTACCAGTTCGGACCAAATCGTACGATATGGCCCATATTATATAAACTGGTACGATCTCGTACCATTTTTTCGAGTTCGTACTAGTTCATACCATTTCGAACGATTTCGTACCTGTTCATACCATTTCGTGTGATTTTGTACCAGTTCGGACCAAATTGTACAATTTGACATATGTTGTACAAACTTGTACGAGTTGGTACCCGTCCGTACGATTTCGTACCTACTTGTACTATTTCATACCATTTCGTGTGATTTCGTACCAGTTCGGACCAAATCATACGATTTATCCCATACTGTATAAACTGGTACGATTTCGAATCATTTTTTTGAGTTCACACTAGTTGATACCATTTTGTACGATTTCGTACCTGTTCGTACCAGTTCGGATCAAATCCTACTATTTGGCCCATATTGTACAAACTCGTACGAGTTTATACCCGTTCGTACGATTTCGTACCTGTTTGTTCCATTTCAAACCATTTCGTTTGATTTCATACCAGTTCGGACCAAATCGTACGATTTGGCCCTTATTGTATAAACTGGTACGATTTCGTACAATTTTATCGAGTTCGTTCTAGTTCATACAATTTCGTAGGATTTCGTACCTATTAACACCATTTCGTGTGATTTCGTACTTGTTCGGACCAGATCGTACAAATTGGCCCATATTGTACATGCTCGTACGAGTTCGTACGATTTCGTACCTGTTTGTACCATTTCTTACCATTTCGTGTGATTTCTTACCAGTTAAGACAAAATCGTACGATTTGGCCCATATTTACAAACTCGTACGAGTTCGTACCAGTTCGTACGATTTCGTACCTGTTTGTACCATTTCATACCATTTCGTGTGATTTCGTACCAGTTCGGACGAAATCGTACGGTTTGGCCCATATTGTACATACTCGTACGACTTCGTACCAGTTCGTCCGATTTCGTTCCTAGTTGTACCATTTCATTCCATTTCGTGTGATTTCGTACCAGTTTGGACCAAATCGTACGATTTGGCCCATATTGTACATACTCGTACGAGTTCATACCATTCTTTCGAGTTCGTACCAGTTAGTACAATTTCGTACCTGATTGTACCTCATACCATATCCTGTGATTTCGTACCAGTTCGGACCATATTGTATAAACTGGTACGATCTCGTACCATTTTTTCGAGTTCGTACTAGTGGATACCAATTCGAACGATTTCGTACCTGTTCATACCATTTCGTGTGATTTTGTACCAGTTCGGACCAAATTGTACAATTTGACCCATGTTGTACAAACTGGTACGATTTTGAATCATTTTTTTGAGTTCGTACTAGTTCATACCATTTTGTAGGATTTCGTACCTGTTCGTACCAGTTCGAATCAAATCGTATAATTTGGCCCATATTGTACAAACTCGTACGAGTGTATACCCATTCGTACGATTTCGTACCTGTTTGTACCATTTCATACCATTTAATGTGATTTCGTATCAGTTCGGACCAAATCGTACGATTTGGCCCATATTGTATAAACGGGAACGATTTCGAACCGTTTTTTTGAGTTCGTGCTAGTTCATACCATTTTGTAAGGTTTCGTACCTGTTCGTACCAGTTCGAATCAAATCAGTTCGTGCTAGTTCATACCTTTTTGTACGGTTTCGTACCTGTTCATACCAGTTCGGATCAAATCCTACTATTTGGCCCATATTGTACAAACTCGTACGAGTTTATACCCGTTCGTACGATTTCGTACCTGTTTGTTCCATTTCATACCATTTCGTTTGATTTCATACCAATTCGGACCAAATCGTACGATTTGGCCCATATTGTATAAACTGGTACGATTTCGTACCATTTTTTCGAGTTCGAACTAGTTCATACCATTTCGTATGATTTCGTACCTATTAACACCATTTCGTGTGATTTCGTACTTGTTCGGACCAGATCGTACAATTTGGCCCATATTGTACCTGTTCCTACCTGTTCGAACAATTTGGCCCATATTGTACCTGTTCGTACCTGTTCGTACGATTTCGTACCTGGTAAGATTTCGTACCATTTTTTAGAGTTCGTACTAGTTCGTACCATTTCGTACCTATTCATACCATCTCGTGTGATTTCGTACCAGTTCGGACCAAATTGTACGATTTGGCCCCTATTTTAACAACTCGTGCGAGTTTGTACCAGTTCGTACGATTTCGTAACTATTTGTACCATTTCATGTGATTTCGTACCAGTCCGGACCAAATCGTACGATTTGGCCCATATTGTACATACTCATACGAGTTTCGTACGAGTTCGTACCTGTTTGTACCATTTCATACCATTTCATGTGATTTCGTACCAGTTCAGAGCAAATCGTACGATTTACCCCATATTGTACAAACTCGTACGAGTTCGTACCAGTTTGTCCGATTTCGTACCTATTTGTACCATTTCATTCCATTTCGTGTGATTTCGTACCAGTTTGAACCAAATCGTACGATTTGGCCCATATTGTACATACTCGTACGAGTTCATACCATTCTTTCGAGTTCGTACCAGTTAGTACAATTTCGTACCTGATTGTACCTCATACCATTTCGTGCGATTTCGTACCAGTTCGGACCAAATCGTACGATATCGCCCATATTGTATAAACTGGTACGATCTCGTATCATTTTTTCGAGCTCCTACAAGTTTATACCATTTCGAACGATTTCGTACCTATTCATGCCATTTCGTGTGATTTTGTACCAGTTCGGACCAAATTGTACAATTTGACCCATGTTGTACAAACTTGTACGAGTTGGTACCCGTCCGTACGATTTCGTACCTGCTTGTACTATTTCATACCATTTCGTGTGATTTCGTACCAGTTCGGACCAAATCGTACGATTTATCCCATACTGTATAAACTGGTACGATTTCGAATCATTTTTTTGAGTTCGTACTAGTTCATACCCTTTTGTACGATTTCGTACCAGTTCGGATCAAATCGTATAATTTGGCCCATATTGTACAAACTCGTATGAGTTTATACCCGTTCGTACGGTTTCGTACCTGTTTGTTCCATTTCATACCATTTCGTTTGATTTCATACCAGTTCGGACCAAATCGTACTATTTGGCCCATATTGTATAAACTGGTCCGATTTCCTACCATTTTATCGAGTTCGTACTAGTTCATACCATTTCGTACGATTTGGTACCTATTAACACCATTTCGTGTGATTTCGCACTTGTTCGGACCAGATCGTTCAATTTGGCCCATATTGTACCTGTTTGTACCTGTTTGTACCATTTCATACCATTTCGTGTGATTTCGTACCAGTTCAGACGAAATCGTACGGTTTGGCCCATATTGTACATACTCGTACGGGTTCGTACCATTATTTTGAGTTCGTACCTGTTCGTAGGATTTCGTACCTGTTTGTACCATTTCATACCATTTCGTGTGATTTCGTACCAGTTCGGACCAAATCGTACGATTTATCCCATATTGTATAAACGGGTACGATTTCGAACCATTTTTTTGAGTTCGTACTAGTTCATACGGTTTCGTACCCGTTCGTACCAGTTCGGATCAAATCGTACTATTTGGCCCATATTGTACAAACTCGTACGAGTTTATACCCGTTCGTACGATTTTGTACCTGTTTGTTCCATTTCATACCATTTTGTTTGAATTCGTACCAGTTCGGACCAAATCGTACGATATGGCCCAAATTGTATAAACTGGTACGATCTCGTACCATTTTTTCGAGTTTGTACTAGTTGTTACCATTTCGAACGATTTCGTACCAGTTCATACCATTTCGTGTGATTTTGTACCAGTTCGGACCAAATTGTACAATTTGACCCATGTTGTACAAACATGTACGAGTTGGTACCCGTCCATACGATTCCGTACCTGCTTGTACTATTTCATACCATTTCGTGTGATTTCGTACCAGTTCGGACCAAATCGTACGATTTATCCCATATTGTATAAACTGGTACGATTTCGAATAATTTTTTTGAGTTCGTACTAGTTCATACCATTTTGTACCGTTTCGTACCTGTTCGTACCAGTTCGGATCAAATCGTGTAGTTTGGCCCATATTGAACAAACTCGTACGAGTTTATACCCGTTCGTACGATTTCGTACCTGTTTGTTCTATTTCATACCATTTCGTTTGAATTCGTACCAGTTCGGACCAAATCGTACGAATTGGCCGATATTGTATTAACTGGTACGATTTCGTACCAGTTTTTCGAGTTCGTACTAGTTCATACCATTTCGTGTGATTTCGTACCTGTTCGGACCAGATCGTGAAATTTGGCCCATATTGTACATACTCGTACGAGTTCGTACGATTTCGTACCTGTTTGTACCATTTCATACCATTTCGTGTGATTTCGAACAAGTTCGTACCATTTGGCCCATATTGTACAGACTCATACGAGTTCGTACCTTTTTTTCGAGTTCGTACCTGTTCGTAGGATTTCGTACCTATTTGTACCATTTCATACCATTCCGTGTGATTTCGTACCAGTTCGGACCAAATCGTACGATTTGGCCCATATTGTACAGACTCATACGAGTTCGTAACTTTTTTTCGAGTTCGTACCTGTTCGTACGATTTCCTACCTATTTGTACTATTTCATACCATTTCGTATGATTTCGTACCAGTTCAGACCAAATCGTACGATTTGGCCAATATTGTATAAACTGGTACGATTTCGTACCATTTATTCGAGTTCGTACTAATTCATACCATTTTGTACGATTTCGTACCTATTAACACCATTTCGTATGATTTCGTACCAGTTCGGACCAAGTCGTACAATTTGGCCCAAATTGTACAGACTCGTACGAGTTCGTACCATTTTTTCGAGTTCGCACCAGTTCGTACGATTTCGTACCTGTTTGTACCATTTCATACAATTTCATATGATTTCGTACCAGTTGGGACCAAATCGTACGATTTGGCCCATATTGTATAAACTGGTAAGATTTCGTACCATTTTTTCGAGTTCGTACTAGTTCGTACCATTTCGTACCTATTCATACCATCTCGTGTGATTTCGTACCAGTTCGGACCAAATTGTACGATTTGGCCCATATTTTACCAACTCGTGTGAGTTGGTACCAGTTCGTACAATTTCGTAACTATTTGTACCATTTCATGTGATTTCGTACCAGTCCGGACCAAATCGTACGATTTACCACTTTTTGTAAAAGTGCTTTAAGGATAATATCTAAATCTAATAATCATCATGTACTATTTTTTTATTATTAAGACTTAGATATTAATTAGATTAATAAAGATTGCTTCACCAATAGGCAATGTACGTAGACAAGTGTGGTAACTTGGAAGAAGAACTACACAGATACGAAGTAGCTATTCTCCATTGATACACACTCTTGAGCTTTTATTTTCTAGATAGTTTTTTAAGTTCTCATTCAAGGTTTTGCTCACGCCTCAACTTCATCTCTTGTATACTACTTGGGAACATTGGAGTGCATCTTTTGCAACCACTCTTCTCTTGTCTTCATACGGTAATACATACTCTCTAGTTCTATTATGTTGATGGAACTTGTGATGAGCTAACCTTGTTGTAGTTGGATTGTTCTTGATATGTAATGAACCTTGAGTAACTTTTGTATAATATTATGATGTTTGTGTTTTATTCCTTGTGTCATAATACTTTCAATCTTGGTTTGGGAATGATCAACTAAAACAAGGTAACTTTGTGGGTACAGACATGGTTCACAAAGAGAACTCAAGGAATGATATGAATGAAAACCCTTTAAAGACATTTAAAGGAAGCACTACTTAACTCTAGACATAGGGGAGTAGTAGTTCATAAGGCAAATGTTGTAGGAGCTTAATATACAGGGGTAAAACTTATTTAGAGCCTAGACATAGGAGTCTTGTAACATAGCCCTGACGAAAGTGACTGAAAGGCACGCCACCAAGGCGCCACAGCGTCTAAGGATTCTGAAGCGCTACAGCGCTTAACGCTACAGCGTCTAATATTATTTAACATTACTCTTGGGGACTTACATAACTATTGAGCTATCCAACTCACTTTTAATTACTGCAAACTTAATACTGTTTTATCACCACTTATAATGTTTACAACTCTTCACCTTTACTTGTCACTTAATTCTTTTCACTAAGATTCTAATCACTTAAACCTCTTAGATTAATTCCAATCCCTGTGGGAACGAACTTTACTTATCAATATATTACTTGTTGCGATTGTGTATACTTGCACATCACCTTTTCGCACAACAATAAATAGGAAGGTGTCAGACCCAGAGGTTGCTGAATTCTTGAAGATAATGCGGCAGAGCGACTACAAAGTGGTGGACCAGCTACACCACACCCCAGCCAAAATTTCCATCATGTCCCTACTACTAAACTCAGAAGCCCACCGCGACGCCTTGGTTAAAGTACTAAATGAGGCCCATGTCGCCCAAGATATTACTGTTAATCAGTTGGATGGTATAGTGGGGAACATCGTTGCATCTAATTACATTACTTTCACTGATGATGAACTCACCCCAGAGGGGAAGGGGCACAATAAAGCGTTGCATATCTCAGTGAAGTGCGGTGAATATACACTCTCCAGGGTTCTCATTGACAATGGATCCTCATTGAATGTTATGCCCAGATCAACGATGAACAAGTTAGAGGTGGATTGTTCCTACATGAAACCCAGCTCAACCCTGGTCAGAGCCTTTGATGGGTCTAAGAAAGAAGTCATAGGGGAAATGGAGTTCCCGATGCAAATAGGGCCTGAGGTGTTCTGTGTGACTTTTCAAATTATGGATATTGAATCCTCGTACAGCTGTCTCTTGGGGAGACCTTGGATCCATGTAGCAGGCGCTGTCCCTTCAACACTTCACCAAAAACTCAAGTTTATAGTCGACGATAAGCTTGTAGTTGTCTGTGGGGATGAAGAGTTCACAATCAGCAAACCTGTCCCCTCTCATTATATTGAAGCTGCAGAGGAATCCCTCGAATCCGCCTTTCAATCCCTAGAAATTGCGAACGCTGTGTTCGTAAGTGAAGAATCCCCAGTACCGGTACCCAAGTGGTGCAATGCTGATATTATGGTAGCGAAAGTTATGCTGAAGAGTGGCTATCAGATTGGGAAGGGGCTAGGAAGATCTGAGCAAGGAATTCTGTCACCTGTGCATCTGCGAGAATACAAGGACAGATGTGGGTTAGGTTACTGGCCCACTCTAGCTGATAAGAAAAGAATGGCTGAGGAAAAGCGTGAGAAGAGATTGGCTAGGCTTCAGGGGAGGGAGCCCCGATTGATGATGGTCCCCATAGATGACCTCAAACGGAATTTCCGGAGTGCTGGCATGCTGAACCCTAATCAGATAGCTGTCATCGAGGAAGAGTTAGTTGAAGAAGGCGTGGATCGAGGCCTGGTTCGTCGCAGTGTGGCAGGAGAAGAAATTGGCAACTGGAAGATCGTTGATTTTCCTGTTGTTTTCATTTCAAAGTAATGATCTTTGTAATGCAAATCCTTTGGCTCTGCCCAAGGCCTTAGGATATTTTCATAGGGGCATGCATGTTTGCTTTTAGATATCATCTATCAATAAATGTAGTTTTGAATTCTCAAATGAATAAAATAGCTTTTTGCGTCTTCATTTTGTGTCTCTATTTTTGCTTGTTCATTGCTTTTCTATTCCCGCAAATGCAGATCTAAAATGAATACCTCTAAAAATAATGATGCCAGCGGTTCATATGTTAATTTTGATTACCCCGTTAATCAAGCTGAGGAGGATGCTGAGGATGACTGGGAAACTCCACCAGAATTGATGAGAATGGTTGAGCAAGAAGAAAAGGTTATTCAGCCACATGGGGAAACTATCGAGATCATCAATTTAGGCACAGAGGGCGAAAAGAAAGAAGTCAAGGTTGGCACTTCAATGAAAAAGAGTGAGCATGAGAAGTTGGTTCAACTCCTGCGTGACTACATTGATGTCTTTGCATGGTCGTATGAAGATATGCCCGGGTTAGATACTGATATAGTGGTGCACAAGCTGCCAGTCAAGCCTGAGTGCCCTCCGGTTAAACAGAAGTTAAGAAGGATGAAGCCTGAGATGTCTTTAAAGATCAGAGACGAAGTGAAGAAACAGTTTGACGCTGGTTTCCTAGCCGTGGCCAAGTATCCCCAGTGGGTTACTAACATTGTGCCAGTGCCCAAAAAGGATGGGAAAGTTAGAATGTGTGTTGATTACAGAGATCTGAATCGTGCCAGTCCCAAAGACGATTTTCCCTTGCCTCATATTGATGTCCTAGTAGACAGCACAGCACAGCACTCCCTTTTCTCCTTCATGGACGGGTATTCGGGGTATAATCAGATTAAAATGGCTCCTGAGGATATGAAGAAGACTACTTTCACAACTCTCTGGGGAACGTTCTGCTATCAGGTCATGCCGTTTGGGTTGAAGAATGCCGGCGCTACTTACCAAAGAGCTATGGTCACGTTATTCCACGATATGATGCACAAAGAGATCGAGGTGTACGTGGACGATATGATCGCAAAGTCCAGAACAGATGAAGAGCACGTTGTTAATTTGCGGAAGCTCTTTGAACGGTTGAGAAAGTTCAAGCTCAGGTTAAATCCGGCTAAATGCACCTTTGGGGTGAGATCAGGAAAATTATTGGGGTTCATTGTCAGTCAAAAGGGGATAGAGGTTGACCCAGATAAAGTGCGTGCAATTCTCGAGATGCCTACTCCTAAGACCGAAAAAGAAATTCGGGGTTTTCTCGGAAGACTAAACTACATTTCCAGGTTTATCTTCCAGTTAACTGCCACATGTGAGCCGATTTTCAAATTGCTGTGCAAGAATCGAGAGACTAGGTGGAATGATGATTGCCAAGAAGCTTTCGAGAAGATTAAGAAATACCTGCAAGATCCGCCTATTTTAATGCCTCCGGTGCATGGCAGACCTTTGATCCTGTACCTGACCGTGCTAGAAAATTCAATGGGTTGTGTGTTAGGACAACATGTCGAAACTGGCAAGAAAGAGCACGCAATTTATTATCTGAGCAAGAAGTTCACCGACTGTGAGACGAGGTATTCGTTACTAGAAAAGACTTGTTGCGCCTTGGCTTGGGATGCTCACCGCTTGAGGCAATACATGTTAAGTCACACCACCTGGTTGGTGTCAAAGATGGATCCTATCAAGTATATCTTCGAGAAGCCTACGCTTACAGGAAGAATTGCGAGATGGCAGATGCAGTTGTCAGAATATGATCTTCTTTATGTCACTCAAAAGGCCATCAAAGGTAGTGCGCTAGCTGAGTACCTGGCACATCAGCCTATTGAAGATTACCAGTCGATGCAGTACTGGTGTCCCCTGACAATCACTTCATACCATTCACTACTAGGTTGAGCTTCTATGTCACAAATAATATTGCGGAGTACGAGGCATGTATTCTGGGTATTCAGGCAGCTCTAGACTGGAAAGTTAAAAGATTAGATGTGTATGGAGACTCAGCCCTAGTTATCCATCAAGTGAACGGAGATTGGGAAGCCAAAGATCCTGAGTTGATACTGTACAGAGACCACATCCGAGAACTGGTTGAGTCCTTCGAAGAAATCACGTTTCAACATCTTCCTCGCAGAGAGAATCAGTTGGCTGACGCGCTGGCCACTTTAGCTTCAATGTTTAATATCAATTGTGATAAGAACTTGACCCAGATCAGAATCCAGCATCGAGGTTTGCCGGCACACTCCTACTCCTGCGCAGCAATTGAAGATAGCGGAGATGATAAACCTTGGTATCATGACATCAAGCAGTATATCCTGAACAGAGAGTACCCTCCAGGGACATCGGAAAATGATAAAAGAACGCTTAGAAGACTGTCAATGAATTTCTTCCTGAGTGGCGAGGTGCTTTACAAGAGGAATCATGATAAAGTACTCCTTAGGTGTGTGGCAAAGGAGGAAGCAGAAAGGATCATGAGAGAGGTGCACGAGGGCTCGTTCGGAACCCATTCCAACGGGCATACTATGGCAAGGAAGATATTAAGGGCTGGTTACTATTGGCTGCAGATGGAGTCAGACTGCTACAGTTTTGTAAGAAAGTGCCACAAATGCCAGATTTATGCCGATCACATACACGTGCCACCGGCTTCATTAAATGTCATGACTGCACCCTGGCCATTTTCAATGTGGGGCATGGATGTCATTGGTCCCATCGAGCCCAAAGCGTCAAACGGGCACCGCTTCATCCTAGTTGCAATTGATTACTTCACCAAATGGGTTGAAGCTGCTTCATATTCCAGCATAACCAGTTCTGTGGTTGCCAAGTTTGTAAAGATGGACCTGGTGTGTCGCTATGGTCTCCCGGATAAAATCATCACGGACAATGGTAGCAATCTGAATAGTAAAATGATGAAAGAATTGTGCAGAGTTTAAAATCAAGCATCATAACTCTTCTCCATACCATCCTAAGATGAACGGGGCAGTTGAAGCAGCCAATAAGAATATTAAGAGGATTGTGCAAAAGATGGTAGTAACCTATAAAGATTGGCACGAGATGCTTCCTTTTGCTCTGCACGGGTATCGCACCTCAGTGCGTACCTCAACCGGGGCAACTCCCTTCTCTTTGGTGTATGGGTCGGAAGCAGTCCTCCCTATTGAAGTCGAGATACCCTCCCTACGGGTGCTAATGGAAACCAAATTAGAAGAAGCAGAATGGGTTCAGACTCGTCTAGATCAGTTGAATCTCACTGAAGAAAAGAGAGTAGTCGCTCTGTGCCATGGGCAGTTGTACCAGCAAAGAATGAGGAAGGCTTTTGAGAAGAACGTTCGTCCTCGACAGTTTCAGGAAGGAGACCTAGTGCTCAAGAAAATCCTGCCTATCCAAAAAGATTCACGGGGAAAATGGACCCCTAATTATGAAGGACCTTATGTGGTGAAGAAAGCATTCTCTGGAGGGGCATTAATCCTCACAAAAATGGATGGTGAAGACCTCCCACTCCCAGTGAACTCAGATGCAGTCAAGAAGTACTATGCCTAAAAGAAATATATAGAAAAAAGAGATAGATGATCCAAGCAAGAATCAGCTCGCTAGGTTGAAAACCCGAAAGGGCGGCCTAGGCAAAATCGAGCGACCCGGTGGATTGAAAACCCAAAAGGGCGATCCAGGCAAAAATTAGGGTCAGAAAAGTTGGACATAAAAAGGAAAGAGGCAAGCAGTGCTTCCAAAAGCTTGGATAAAAGGGTGATTAAGGCTATAAGTATGAGCGATTGGCATCGAACGCTCCAGAGACAAAGAATATTCATAAGATCTGCTGCGTCCATTCTCCTTTTTCTTTCTTTTAGTTTCGGGAAAATTTCCAATGTACCCTTTTCAGTCAGCGTGACATTCTGCGCGTCTGACTCCTGTATGAATAAAAGTCCAAATTTCTCACTCTATCAGTTTTGTTGTCTTATCGTTGCTTTCCTTTCATTTGTGATTTTAAACTACGTTTTATGGTAGATGATAAATAAATCATGGAAATGTGCATAAGTCATAGCATTGAGATCATTGCGAAACTTTTGAAAGTGACAACAAAAAGAGACGATCTTCCAGACAAGTAAGCTCACAAAAGTCAAATAAGAAGTGCTGATTGCATTAAAACAAGAGGATGAAGCTCGGCTCCCGAATAATTATCGTAGATAATCATGGTGTCTCATAACGCAAGTCCCGCGAGCGGGTCGGACCAGCAAAGAAAAAGCCAAAAGAGCAAAAGAGCACAAAAAGAAAAATATAAAAAATAAAATAAAAAAAAAAGAGAAAAGAAAAAGGTTGAAAAAGCAAAAGAGCAATAAACCAATTAAGTCATGCATTACATTCACCAAGCATAAAATCACGCACTCCTCAGACATAGAAAATAATAATAATAAAGTAAAGAAAAGAGAAATTCAGACATTTGCATTACATTCATCATAAGAAAAAAGAAAACAGCAATCATGGCATTTGCATTGCATGCATTTGTTCATTTTCAGCTGCAGGTACAAAGAGAGGATGAGCACTTCGGTGTTAGCCCTCGCCTCCATATTCCAGAAAATGTTCCCCCAAGTTGGGAGAGTTCAGAAGAAAAAAGAAACAGAAAAGAAAAGAAAAGAAAAGAAAGGAGAAAGAAAAGAGAGAAACAGAAAAGAAAAGAAAGAAAGAAAAGGAAAGAGAGCGCTCAGGCGCGCATTGCGGATTGGAGCCCAGAGAGATCATTGCTCCCTTCTGCCCAGGTCTCACATCGTGTACGAGCAACGCGATGGACCGCAGCCCCATGTGAGGTTCAACGGAATAGTTGTATCAGCCTAAGATACAGTGGACGCCGTGCATTGATCTGTATATCAGTTCCGGAGCTGATAACGATCCCCCCCCGGTCGCTCGAAAAGGCCAACAGGAAGCGTGCTCCTCAAAGCCACGTGCAAACTCGGATTCGTCAAGAGTTCGTTTAAGGATTACAGGTTTTAGGCAGCCTGGGCAATTTATCGCTTTCTGCACGCAAGTGCCCATTTTACTTTTCTGTCTGCACGCAAGTGCCCACTTTACCTTTTCCGCCTGCATGTCAGTGTTCATTTACTGTTTCCTCATCGACACTCCAAGTGTTGATTCAAAAAGAAGGAAAAGAAAAAGAAAAGGAAAATTCGGGTTTCTCCAAGTAGACAAAATTGGTATAATTCCTGAATTCTTTATTCCTATTTTACCTTAGAAATATGTCTCGGCCAATTCATATTTCTTGGTAAAATCCGAATAAAGAGGGGCAGCTGTCATACCCCAATTTTGTCCGATAACTGGAAACTTATTAGAAAAAAAAAGATCAAAAAATATTGTTTATTGTATTTTTGAGATTTTATCGTTTACGCGTGTCATCGACGGTTTTGCAATACTTTTGCTATTAGTAGATTTTATAGTTTTTTTATTACAAGTAAAATATCATATAACAAAAATGTTGTTATTAAATACAAACTTCTATATTATTGAATTTTTAAAAAAAAAATAATAAAAACGAAAATTAAATAAAAATGCAAATATTACAAAATAAATAAATAAAAACTAATGTTTTGCTGTGTATGTACTTTCAGCATTAGAGCCATCTCCTTTTTTATTGTTCTTTGCTTTTTCCCATTTTTGGCTAAAGTTAGCACCAATTTTACAAGCAAGCTGGCAGCAAAAGTCTGCTCCAAGTCACCCATTGCTTCACATTATCAACTCCTTCACGCCACACTCCTCTAAACCCAGCAACCTTCAATACCCAGGAGGTTTTTTTGCTTTCCCCTACACCACATTTCCCTGCCTATAAATACAAATGCACAGAAATCAGTTTAAGGGGGAGACACACACAGTTTCAGCACACTCACAAACACAAAAATACAAGCAGAGCACAAATACACACAATTGATGTTTGTTTCTTTTTAAGAAGAAAAGGAAGGGAACCAATAGATACAAAGAAAGGAACACGTTGGGATAGAGGTTAGTTTTTTTATGTATATCATTTGTCTAAGATGTAGGAAATGCATATTTGAGTGGTTAGCTTTTATGTTTAATGATTAATTTGTGTTCCTTATATACTGTCTGTTTTTTTTTTCTTTTCCAAACAATAACAGTGTCTGAATAAACTAGTGGTAGCAATAGAAAGAGAAACAAAATGTAAGATTTTCATTGAACCAGTTTCTTTCTTTAATTAATCTAAAAAAAAAGGTTTCTTTCTTTAATATAAATATGAGAGTCCTTTACTGAAAAACATCATGAACCAAGTTTGAAGTTTAAAAATGAAATAAAGGTGGATTAATAGTAATGCAGTATGAATGGAGTAGAAAATGAGAGAGATGAAGAGGGAAGAAGAACCAGTAAGCAACAAACCAAAAAAAAATCAAAAAAGAGAAAAAAGGACAGAGGTTACCTTCGCCGGAGCTCCAGTCGTCTTCTCCGGCGAACGCTCCGGTGAACCACCCACAGAACCGAAACCCTCACAACCACCACGAAAACACCACCCCCTTCGCCACCACAGCGCCTCCACCACCGCCGCTTCCTACGCACCCAACCACCAAACCTTCACCACTCACAAACTCACGGCCCCCATCTACAGCAAAACGGCCAACACCCACCGCGAGCCACCGATCACCACCCCGAACCGCTCCTCTTCTCCTCCACGCGCGAAACCGAGCCAAACACCGCCACACCACCACCGAAACCCCCCTGTCGCAAGAGCCACCATCGGAGCTACCCCCACAACCCACTACCGCTCCCTTCTTTTCCCTTCGTTCACCGTCCCATCTCCCTGTTTTAGCCATCGCCGACGGTAAGGGGATGGACATGAAATCTGGATCTGCGAGAAAAGGGGCGAGTTACGGCGTTGAGAGAAAAAACGGAGGAGAAGAGAGAGTGAAGTCGTGGGGAGAGGAGAAGGAGTTCGGTTTGAGTGAGTTGGAGGAGGTGAGACGGCGCAACAGGGGAAGAGGAGGAAGATTTCTGGTTTGGAAATTTTGGTGAGGGGGGAGAGATCGGCCGTGGAGAGGGGGAGAAGAAAATTTTAGGGTTTGATATTTGGGGGGGGGGGGGTTGAGGCGCCGCGTGAAATAGGGAAGAGATTAGGGTTTCTATTTTGGTTTAAGTATTTATAGTATGGACCCAGGGGCATTTTCGTCTTTTCACATTTTTTTAATTTTCAGATTTCTATCCACACCCCCCATTTTACTCAGTTCCCCCCCCTTTTTTTTGAAGCCCACGATTCCTTTTCTTTTGAGGCGCAGCCCAGCTTACAAAAACAAGCTGGGCCCGCTGTTCGCACCCCCCATTTTAATAATAGACCCCTCCTTTTATTTACACCTTTATTTTACTACTACGCCCCCCTGTTTCTCTTTTTTTTAAAAATTTCGTTTCTTTTCCCTAAGCGAACTTATTTTGTCACAAACCTTTTTTTTCCCAATAATGGGTAAATGTTTCCCCGAACAAAATTAATCCAATTGCGAAAACTTTTCAAAATCGAAACTTTGTTAGTAGTCTTGCGAAGCCTCTGCTTGCATGATTATTAACAATGGAGTGTTAGTGATAATCACCCATAACCTTTGTTAGTTTGATTATCATGAATGCTTTCAACTTCAAAAGATATTTTCCAAGCATCAAAAAGCATGGCAAGTGTTAGTAATGATTACCCATAACCTTTGTTAGTTTGATCATTATAAGCACCCTCCACTTTTCAAAACCTAAGCAAAAGACTTTCACTTTCGAGGCTCCTTAGAACTACGTCGCTTTGATTCCCATTTGGGATACGTAGGAGCGAGTCACATTCTCGTCAAGCGCACTCATAAAAAGTTTAGCATTTGCATAACAAAAAGAAAAGAGTTATTTTCGTAACAAAAAAGAATCACTTTCGCAAACCGAGATCATCTTCAGAACAAAAACCTTTTCCTTTCTAAAATCATTTTCAACCCATCGTCGCTAGTGGTTAATCAGAACCTTTGCTCGTCTAGCCATTGGTGGTGATGTCTTTTTCCCAAAAGAATAATAAATGATGATCCATCATAACCTTTGTTAGCTTGATCATCGTGCAAATCAATCTCTTTCGAAAATCACTTTCAAAAAGGTAATAAAAACGAGTCGCTACTAATAGTCAATCAGAGCCTTTGTTCGTCCGACTGGCGGTAGTGACTCTCATTTTCAAGAGTACTTAGCGGTGATTACCCATAACCTTGGTTAGTTTAATCATTCACTAAATACTCGTCCTATTTCGAAAACTCACTAAAAAGATAAAAGGCAAAAACTTTTTCAGGACAAAGAAGAACTACGTAGCTTTGAGTTCTCCATCGCACCGGGAGATACGTAGGAGCGGGCCTTGTCCCGTCAAGCGTTTTTTTTTCTAAAAACCCATTTTCCCCCCTTTTTTTCATAATAAATAAAGATTTTCATTAAAAATTTTTCAATAAGAAGTAGAGAGGCAAAATTAAGTATTTTCAAGTCAACACACTAAAACCACACATTTAATTAAAGGTTCCCTCTCAGTAGAGAGGACGTGTTGGGTGCTAACACCTTCCCTGCGTGTAACCGACCCCCGAACCCTATTCTCTAGTTTCGCAACACCAATCGCTTTCCAAAAAAGGTTTTCCTAATATTTTCCTTAATAAATATTGGTGGCGGCTTCATTGTTTTAGGAAAAGTTGTGAACGAGGAAGGTTCTCCCTCGGGGACTTTTTCGGGCGCAACAGAGGGTGTATTTGAAAAGGGGTGGTGTGGAAAGCTGAGCCCAACTCATTTTTTTATTCAGTAGCCCACGCATTCAGGGCTTTTAGGGGGGCGCTGTAACAGCGAAATATGGAGGTGTAAAAAGAAATCTAAAATAAATAAAAAAATAAACTGGGCCCAAAACAGACTATATAAGCTAAACTAACAAAGAAACCCTAATTTTTTTTTCTTCTCCTCATCTAGCGCCGTTTCACATTCAGTAAAGGAAAGGAGAGTTTCAGGAGAGAGAAAACGAAGGAGGGAGAGAAAGAGAGTTTAGCGTGAAAGTGAGAGAGAGAAGAAAAGAAAAAAAACATGAGGATGGAGATGGTGGGGGAACGCATGGAGAGGGATGAGAACGACGGTGGGTGACGGCAGTGGTTTTGTCGGAGGTCGCGGCGGTCGTCGCCGGCGACATTGGTTGTGAGGTGGTGGGTGGTGTTTTCATGGTGATGAGAGGTACTCCTCCTTACTTCTCTCTTCTCCTCTTCTTATTTACTTCATCTCTTCCTTTGTTTTTTGTTCATGATTTTTCTCCCTCCCCCTTTTTACTGTTAACGTTTTCTGCTTCCCCTTTTTTTATATCTACATTCCAACTCCCCTTATTTTTGGTTCTAAGAAAAAAAGAAAGAGATGATTGTCCTATTTTCTACTGAAAATTGATACGATACATACTTTTTTTTAACTGTGTATTTTTATAAGGTATAACAAACAGTAATGACACAATATATTTGTAAAACAAAAGCTAAATTAAAAACAGACTTAACACACATATACTGTTACATTTGTAGAAGTTAGCAAAAAAAAAAATAGATATATAAAGAATCACCTTAACTCCTTAATTCTGAACCAATGTTTTTACTTGCTCTCCTAGAACTGTATTTTCACTCCCCAACTGTTAACTCAAACTCAAACGGTGAGTTTTTTAGCTTTTCTCGTGGTATCTGTCGCCCCCTGATTCTCAGTCTATATCTTTTGATGTGATCCCTTTCCCCCGTTGTTGTTACCTATCCCCTCCTATTTATAGCAAAATAATGTGGTGTAGGTGTGGTGTTGTTGCAGAGGATTATAGCTGTTGGAGACAGACAGCTGAAACAGTGGAGCAGAGGCAGCAAGGAGGGGTTGACATGTTCTTGCCCCAAGTGTGAAAGGCCAAGGAACAAGGAGAAGGGAGCTTGAGCCCCATTCTCAAAATGTATTTTTCTATTACAACACACAGCAGGCCTACGCCCTGCTTTTAATTTTTTTTGTCTATATGTGTAACAAATCAAATAAAAAAGGACAGTTATTTAAAACTGATTTTATTTTATTATTACTATTCTTTTATGTCACTAATGATAATTAATCTCACCATAATTTATAAATATAATAGAAGCGGTAAAATAATGCGTACCGACGCAATCACTCGCATACGACCCGAAACGAACGCGTGCTCGCATTAAGACTACGAACGCCCACGTGATTTAAATGCTCACATGACGCACCCCAATAATAGGATACACATACGGTTTATGTATAGCACGCGTAAATTATTATTATTATTTTTTTGGAACTCTCTTTTTTTTTTGAAAAAAATGAGTAACTGTCGGTTAAAATTGGATGTTCACACTAAGTACTCTTTTTTATTGGGTTTTCATTATTTACGTGAAGAGTTAAGTTCTAACAAATAAATCAATTAAAAAAATAAAACAAAAGTGCCTCTAGCAAGAATTGAATGTTACTAAGTTGTCTGTGAGCCAACTAGGCCATACAAATTTGTTGTAAACAAACGAAATTTACTTTTAATATTACTAAACAGAAAAATTTTGAGGCCCCTTTTTTTTAAAAAAAAATTGAGGCCCAAAGCCCTTACTTTAGTAGCTGGGGCCTTAGGTCGGCCCTTCAAGAAACTAGTCTTCAACAAGCAGTTGATACTCGTTGGAGTTCACATTATGCAACTTTGATAAACTTGATATTGATGTATTCTGCTATAACTAATGTTCTTGAAATCATGAAAGAAGATGCACTAATGCCAGAGCATACAGGTGAAGCCAATGGTCATTTACGGTTGATGGATCAATTTGACTTTGCATAAGGGATAATGGATGAGAGCCCTTGTTGCACGAGTGTTGACGGTGATTTTTGGTCAGAAATCGTGTCCATCAACACAAAATCAAAATCAAATGAAAATGAGAATCTTCTGGTAAAAAAGGAACTCTGATCACAAATTTAAATAAAGAAGGGAGAAGAATTCATTCACATAACCAAACGAATTAGAGATTCTAGATTGATAACATTAGGGATGGCAATTGAGCTCATGCCCATAGAGTATCCGCAAAAATTACCCGCAAACGGGTGGGTAATTACCCGCACACATGGGCGCGGGCGCAAGCTCCAGTACGGGCACTACGGTGCCCAACTCGCTCCTGGCCCGCACCCGTATATATATATATATATATATATATATATATATATATATATATATATATATATATATATATATATATATATTACTAATATTACAACTTTACTTATATTCAATTTCACAAAAATGAAATGATTTTTTTTTCATAAAACACTAATCTAACTACTAATCAACATTTTGGATATTTATATCTAATCTTCTAATATATTAAAACAAAGTGTTAGCAAGTTCTCCGTAATAGACATCTTGTAAATTTGCCATGTGTCAATTTTTAGGGGCATTACAGTAAAAGATCCACTAAATGCCAAAAAAAACTGGTTTTAAACAAAAAGTAAACTGCACGACTCCCTAAAAAAGACAAAAGCTGAAAGCAAAAAGAGTGACAGCGCGTGACGTGCTGATGCGCACTGTTTACAGTAAGTATTTTTATTTTTTTCCAAAATATTTTAAAAAAGCAATTTTTTCATCTATTTTTATCATCTACTCAAACTACTAAAACCAATCAATTTAACTACTATCAATTGTCAAAAAAAGTCATACCTCTAACAAAAATTATAAAATTATTTTTTCTAAAAAATCAATAATTAAATTAATATTAAAATCAATAATTAAATAATCTAAAATTGACTATTTACTATAATCTCTTTATTAAAACTACTAAAATCAATCAATTTTTTACTCTATTAGTAATATTATAACAAGATACCGACTTATTTTTTAACTTTTCGCAACACAAGTATTTTAATAAATTTGAAATATAGTCTTTTATCGAGTTTTTACTATTTCTTTTATTACATTTTGTAAATTTCAACGTATTTACAATTTCATAGCAAATATAACAAATAGAATGTCACCCGTGCAGATGCACGGGTAAAATACTAGTTATATATATATATATATAGTTATACTATTATTACAATTTTTAAGTAAATCCAACTTTAAAAAAAATAAATCCAAACTACTAATATTTTGGATGTTTTTAATCCACTAAATGCTATCATGTGTAATATTTTAATTAGTGGATACGATAAATAATGACTTTTTAAATTGAATTATAATGTCTTTTATGTTTTGTATTATTTTTTGATGTTAAAGTGCGGGTAATGGGCGTGCCCATGGGCACTTAATGCTCAGAGGGTACGGGGACAGACACTATAGTACCCTGCCCATACATGTGCGGGCTCTGGTACGAGCACTATAACACCCTGCCCATAGGATATCCATTACCATCCCTAGATAACATGAATAAAATTCGAAGTAGTAAAAAGGAATTCATTCACAAAACCAACGGAATCATAAAAAGGACTCAAGATTGATGAAATGAACAAATTCAAAGATAAAATAGTAATCGGGGCTTAAAAGAAACACGGAAATCAAAACTAAGGAGAGAACATAACATAAAAATAAATAAAAGGAAAAAACATGAAAGAAATTACTGGAAGTGAAATGGTTGGTTGAGAACGTTGCAATGATATAAGAGTGTCAGCGTGGACTTAGGACATATAGGGTGTTTACAAGTTCCAACCTCTATTACAACAATCTTACAAGTATTTATAAGCAAAGAAAATTACTTCCTAATTATAAAGATCGTGACAAGTGTCTCTTGGAGGAACTTCCCTAGTCTATGACGTACAGTTGTCTTAATTTAAATGATAAGCAAACTACTAGTAACTTCCTAGTAACTTTTCAATATTTCTTGATAACGTCCGACCTTTCAAACTTCAAGTGATCTTCGAAACTTCCTTGCATCATCAAGTTACCAAGGCCTTCAACATGCATTTATGCTTATTTTTGCTTCATGAACCAATAGGCCAACTATCTCTTGACATCGTACAAAATGTAATTTTCGACATTAACAGAAGCCCCCAGTATTTATCTTTTGACTTAATGGAAAATGATAAATATTAAGCAACCACCAGTCAGTGCAAAAAATTACATTTGTTTTACCTTGTATTGGCTTTCTTGACACTCTAGTGTTCGAAGTTGTTGAAGATGTTGCTCTCTCGAACTTGACTATGTTGGCTGTCTTAAACTTCATCATTTGCTTTGTCAAACCATACCTAGACAGCCTTCGATTGAAAACAACACTGAAATTAGTTGCTCGAAAACACAACCTTGATGCTATAACTGCCCCCTTTTAGCCATTTTTCGAGTGTCAATATATAGACTTTATTGACCGTCGAGTGTTCGGCACCGTCGAATATTGGCTCGGTCAAATTTACCCACTAATTCTTTCGAATTCTGTTCCCAAGCCATTCGAATACCTTATATGTATACACTTCATAAAGCTCATGCAAACTCCTGACTAAATCTCGAATACAACTTTGCAGCCACTTTCGATAAATTCTTTTTGACAACTCTTGTGCAAATGCTGTTTTGTTTTTGGCTGCAATCAATTGAAAATGAAAGGCCAATTTTTCGAAGGCCATTCTCTTTTCTATTTTTTTAAGGCCATTTCAATTTTTTCAATCGAAGGCAATTTGAAGGCCAATTTCAATTTCAATTTTGAAAATCAAAGACCAATTTTTCGAAGGCCATTCTCTCTCCTCATTATTTATTATTTTTTAATCATTTTCTCTCTCCTCTCACTCTTATATTTTTGTGATGGAGAGGAAGGAGGGAAGGAGATCCCGACACCAATTCGAAAGCCATTTTTTCAACCTGAGCAATTCGAAGGCCATTCCTTTTTTTGAAGGCCATTTCATTTTTCTTTAAATCGAAGGCCACTTTTTATCAATCAAAGGCCTTTTTTTTTCTTGGCCTCAAAGGCCATTTTTGTTCAATCAAGATATACACCAATATGTGCTATATCTTGTGGCCTTCCTTCAATTCAATCGAAACAAATTTTGACTCTTTCTCTTCAAAATAATGTTTTACAAAAGAGAAAATAAGTGTTTTAATAGAATTAGAAGGCCAATTTTCTCCGTCAATAGTCATGTTGGCCTCGAAAGCCATTTCTATCTTCTTGTTGGCCGGCCAACAATACATATGGCTTTTGTAGAATTAGTTCCAGCATCGATTACCAAATAGACGTATTGTTGGCAAGAATCTATCTATTAATAATACATTTGTGAATAATCTATTTTAGGATTATTTCCAAATGTCAACCATTTATCATGCCACCTGATCAAACAAAATGATGTGTCACACTTTTTAATCCTAAGTGTCACTGACACAACCTTAAAATTTAAAACAAAAATAAATTAAAAAATGTTACCAAATCAGTATTTCTAACCTTTGAAATAAATGCAATGTTGTGATATTTTAAATTTGAAATATTCAATTAATTGCTTAAAAAAAAGAAATATTCAATTAATTTGCATTCAACCCTCATTGCGTGAGTTTTTTAAAACGGAAATGTTTTCTATCATAATCAATGACATAAAACACCTTTTATTTGCACTGTTACTCTAAAACTCCACTACCTCTCAACCGTAACAAAGAGGGTTGCTCCGGTGAAGTTCCGTGTCTCTTTTTCTCTCTATTGACCTCACAAAGTCCAAACAACAAAACCACCCAATTCGTGTCACACAAGTCGATGAAGTAGGAAAAATTCCCAACCCTTGCATTCTCAAGTTCAGTTCGGTAAGTAACTCCATTTCAGATCTTTGGCTATACTATTTTTTTTCTTTCTCACCTTCCCTTTCTCTGCTCTTCTTTCTTTTATTTTAGGCTTAATTATAGTTTTGGTCCCCCTATTATGACCAATTTTCGATTTTGGTCCCTGAACTTTTAATTTGACGATTTTGGTCCCCCTATTTTCCCAATTTGAAAAATCAAAGTCCCCCACCCCAATTTTGACTCAGTTTGACTGACTGATCCTACGTGGCAGCCCACGTGGACTGCCACGTAGGCACACCCCCCACCCCCCCACCCCACCCCCCACCCCACCCCCCCAACGGAGAGCGAGCGGCGAACGGCGAGCGAGAGCGAGCGGCGAACGGCGAGCGAGAGCGAGCGGAGAACGGCGAGCGAGAGCGATCGGTGAGATGCGAAGGAGAGAGAGCGACGGTGAGCGAGAGAGAGCGACGGTGAGATGCGAAGGAGAGAGAGAGAGCGACGGTGAGCGAGAGAGAGCGACGGTGAGCGAGAGAGAGAGGGAAATCGATGGGGGGTGGGGGAGGGGTCACGGTGAGCGAGAGAGAGAGGGAGGTGGAGATCGATGGGGGGTGGGGAGATGCGATGGGGGGAGGTGGAGAGGAACAGTGGGGGTGGGGGAGGGGTCACGGTGGGGTGGGGGGAGGGGGAGCGAGAGCGACGGGGAGGGGGAGCGAGAGCGACGGGGAGGGGAGCGAGGAAGAAGAAGGGGTGGGGGGGGTGGGGGGTGGGCCTACGTGGCAGTCCACGTGGGCTGCCACGTAGGATCAGTCAGTCAAACTGAGTCAAAATTGGGGTGGGGGACTTTGATTTTTCAAATTGGGAAAATAGGGGGACCAAAATCGTCAAATTAAAAGTTCAGGGACCAAAATCAAAAATTGGTCATAATAGGGGGACCAAAACTGTAATTAAGCCTTTATTTTATTTCATTCTTCTATAGATTCGAATGTTTTGGTGGCAGGAATGGGGTTCTCCACAGATTCAACTTCTAGATACCACATCTCAAATGTTTGAACCTCCTTTGTCATTTTTTGCTTGATTTTTCTTTCGAGTTGTCACTTTGTAGATCCCACTTACCTTCTTTAATTTCTTTTGCCAACTTGTCGAATCATGTCAAAAGTTGTGAATTTGTTTGAGTGGTGAAAGTTGCGATTTTGTTTGAACCGTGAATGTTATTGATAAAAAAAGTTGAACAGTAAAAGAAAAGTAAAATAAAAAGAAGGCAAAGTAGTTAGAGTAGCTGTACTTTTAAAACAATACTTGGTCTATTGGTCTTTCAATGGGAATGGATACCGTTGTGTAATGTGGCATAAGAAATTAAGTTCATGTGTTTTCTTTTTTGTGCATTTTTAGTTGAATATCAACTTGGTGATGAATTTTTGGTTTGCTTAAATTTTAGAACGTTTGAATTTTGTGCATCTTACAATGAGGATAAATTGGCTTATTAGAACCCAACTTCTTAGTAACTAAAATGGCTATTGCATTCTCATTGCAAAGGGGACGATGTGCACTTTCTACTTCCTCTAATTTTCAACTCCTTACCGTTTAAAATCCATTATTTTCGTCGAGTAATTCTGCTTTTTAATGTATGGTGTTGTTACTCTCAGGTTTACACAAGTTAAAGAAGTAAAAGAGATCATCAATCTCTCAATTATACCCAACTAAACAACATTTTAAATGTCATAAGCTGAAACCCTTGAGAAGCATGGAAAATAGCTCTTTCAGTACTGACAATTAAATTTTACATAGATCATCATGGTGAAACAAGTGAGTTTCTTCTATATGGTTGAAATTGGGGTTAAATTCCAAAATCTCAACATTTGATTGTTCAGTAATAATGATTCGCTATTACACTGCTATGTTCAATAGTTAACCTATTTAGGCTAAAAATAAATTGATAAACAAAAATCTAAATGAAATTGTTTCAATTTTCTTATTTCTTATCTAAAGGATAGTTTTTAACCATACAAAATAAATATATTATCCAAAAAAAATGTAAATATGATAACTACATCATTAAATATAAAAGGAACTATAATCATGAAAACATACAACTTTTAAAAAAAAAAAGTTATCATTGATTATTGAATACAGACTTTGCAAGCTTTGAAAATTAAAAACAAAATGGGGTTTGGATGTTGTCATGTTGCCTTACGATGGATTCTGCGTTTTACGGTTTGTGTTTGCTTCAAGGTGAGTATGATTACAATGGGTTCTGCGTTTTACGGTTTGTGTTTGAATGCCAAGATTATAGACAAATTTTCCGTAAAATTGAATAGCACGGATTTTTAGCCGTTTTAGTAATTGATAGGGAAATGACCCTTTAGTAACAAAATACTAAAGATATGTTTAGTATCACAAATCAGACTCATTAATTTTGTTATTATCCCAAACAAGTATCACCCACAAACCATTATTGTCACAATTTTTCCTTTGTTAGTGTTTTAATTTACATTTTTTATAACTAAAAATCGTTGTGAATTTTTTATTTATTGATTAAGATTAATATATTAACTTTAAAACTATATTTTATTTTTTCTTTATATTTGATTATCTCAACAAATTTATCCTAACTACACCTATGGAATCACACCTAAGTTCTTTCCTAATTAGAATCTCAATAGATTCTCATACTATTTATCGTTGATTTATGTTGTATTCTAATTATTTTAATTACAACCAAAATAATTAGGAGCTAAGGGACACCGAAGGAGTGCATCAAAGGAGTGCAAGTAGGTCTCGAGTTCAAACCCGCGAAACTAACACTCCCCCCTCCCCCACTAACATCGCCGGGAAAAAAAACAACCAAAATAATTAGATATTAATTGTCTATAACACGGCTGAAAATCAAAACTTTCAATACCTAACGCCAAAAACATTAATATATTTCTGTGTCAATATACATAATATATAATTTTAGTAACAAACTAATTTCAAATTAAATAAAAAGGGATGATGTATACCCGGCACGAGTCATACACACTAGTTAATAACAAAGACGTATCTTCAAAATCGCTAAATTAAAAACGGTTTCCAATTCGGCGAATGAGCAATTGTTAAAAAATTGAACTCAGAAATTGTGATACACTAATCGGGTCCCATCGGGTGTGCCAATTTGTTTTCCAGTATTTTTCGTGTTTTCTGTCAAACAAATAAATTCGAAAGGGATGAGATAAGAGGACTCAAATTAGATCCTAGGTTCACTAGTTGACAGATTTACATTGCCAACCCCAAATTGTGTGCTTTTCGAGAAGAAAATGGTTTCGAGAGGGAATACAGTCACACAACCAAACGAATTAGAGATTCTAGGTGGTTGTCTAATCAAATTTGAAGTACTAGGCACTTGAACAAAACACGGGAATCACATCCAAAGCCGGTAGGACATCGCAAATCCTTTGAGTACTTTGTACGGCGGTTATCGAAAAGTAAACAAAGTAAAGACAAAACTCAAGCAATTCACAGAAATCAATCCTAAGATGGAAAGAACATCACACGAACCCCTCGAGTGCAAAGATTTAAAGAAGTGAAAAACATGTTAAAGTAAGATAGAAAGAGACAAGAGTGAGACACTCGATTGTCAAAGAGAAATTGCATTGAATTGAAAATAGTTTGAAAATACATGAGTGTTGGCTCAGACATACATTGTTCACCGCTTGTAGCCAGAGATCCTGCGTGACCAGATGTGTTAGGCGAAATGGGCTACTGAATGTTATGAAGTCGCTTTGAATACTTCGTTCGTACTCCTATTTATAGATTTACAAATGAGCAACAGCTGCATTGCATGATGGACACGTGTCCTTATTGAAAGCGAATAAAAGTTAAGCTAACTAAAGGTAGATCATGATTGATGCCACATGTCCTCTGGTGTCTAGATGCTTTGCACCTGTCCCTGTGTTTGAACCTTCTCGAAAGAAACCTCCCTAACCGCTTGTTGAGTTTTCGCACGTGACACTCTAACTTTCAAACCTTGCCTCTGAAGTTTCTTCGAAACTCTGTGTATTACCCAAGTGTCATTCTTCGAATATTGTTACCTTTGTTTAGCCTTCGAGCTTTCTTTCAACGCCATGCTGACGCATCCTTGCAGCTAATATCAAATCCGAAATTTAGCTGTAACAACCGGATAACAATCTGGACCGTATAATTTCTAGTATAAAATAATAATAATATAATAACGATCCCTAAACAAAAATATAATTGCAAATAGTATCCGACAATTTTTGTCAAAAAAAAAATAGTATACGACAAGGTAACACTAAAAATAAAATAAATTAAAATCCTTTGTTTTGCCTAAGTTATTTTGAGTGGTTCATATCGTCACCAACCACGAAAAACTTTTGGATTTTTTTTACATACAAACAAAAACCAAACTACGAAAACTATAATTCAAGAAACTCACCCTCACTCACAGACACACAAACACAAAGAGAGAGATAAGATGGCAATGGCAATGGCGCTTCGCAGACTTTCATCTTCCGTCAACAAACCTTTACGTCCTCTCTTCACTGCTAGCTCTGTTTACTACAAGGTTCTCCACTTCTCTCTCTTCTTCTCAAATCAATTCACTCCTTCCCTTCAATTTCTTCTCTTGCCTTAACCGTTTACTTCGTATTCGTTTTTCTCTCTCCCTTTTTTGTTAATTGTAGTCCTCTTTGCCTGATGAAGCTATCTACGATAAAGAAAATTCACGTGTTACGGTATGTATGCTGATTATAAATGATATTTCATGTTTAGTGGTTTTGATGCTTGTCCACTACTTGTTTGTTTGTTTTACAAAATTGAAAATGTTGACTTTGTAGTGGCCAAAGCAATTGAATGCTCCACTTGAGGTTGTTGATCCTGAGATTGCTGATATAATTGAGCTTGAGAAAGCTAGACAATGGAAGGTGCAATTTCCATGATCATCTTACTGTACTTTACTATTTGCTTGCATCTTTACCCGTAACTTCTAAAGAATTCTTCACCACTTTGTTTGATTTTGTCTGTACTGTGTGGATAAATTCCTCACTAAACACTTGTTGAAAGTGAGATAGATTAGCCAATTTGATCTTTGAAATTTCACCGCAGTTCAATTTAGTCCTTGACATTTACAGTATATCTACTTAGTCTCTGACTTTTGCAAAAGTGTTTCAATTTATTCCCTCCGTTGTATCAATTTAGTCCCTCTATTTTGCAAAAAGGGACTAAATTGATATATTGTAAATGTCAGGGACTAAATTGAACTTTTGTGAAATTTCAAAAACTAAACCGACTGACAACTCTTATTTAAATACTAACTTTTAAATGCCTACAAGTTCTTAGAATTTTTTGAAAGGGAAGAATTGCAAACTTATTATTCACTTAGAAGTTTCTATAAGTCAGATGGTAATCCAGAAAACGAGCCTAAATGTTTCATTATTGAGATTTTGTTAAATATTGCATTTCATGTTAGAGAACACTTAATTAGTTGTTTGTTCTTATATTGGTGAAGGGGCTGGAACTGATACCCTCAGAAAATTTCACATCTGTCTCTGTAATGCAAGCTGTTGGCTCTATCATGACAAACAAGTACAGTGAAGGATACCCTGGTGCAAGATATTATGGTGGAAATGAGTATGTCAGTCTTTCACTTGCTGTCTGTGCTTGCTTGTCTTCAATAATTCATGGAAGCTACTTAATATAGTGTCATCATTTTTGGATTTTATTCTTGGAGTACCCAATGGTGTTCAATTCAAAGATTGTCGATCTTTCTTATTTCAGGTATATTGACATGGCGGAAACACTATGCCAGAAGCGTGCCTTGGAAGCATTTCGGTTGGATCCTGCTAAATGGGGAGGTAAGAACAGAAGACAAACATTTCAGTAAGAAAAACATCATTGTTTTATTGGCAACATAGTAGTATTTTTTCTGAGGTTGAATAGATTTTTTAAATATATTAGGATTGAAGTTTGATCATCTGTCTGTTACCCGTCCCCAAATACGCAGTTAACGTGCAGCCTCTGTCTGGTTCACCTGCAAATTTTCATGTTTACACCGCATTGCTGAAACCTCATGATAGAATCATGGCTCTTGATCTTCCTCATGGAGGGCATCTTTCTCATGGATACCAGGTATTACCAACTTTCGTTGTTCATCGACTGGCTTATAGTCATCGTCAACACATGTTTCTGAGAATTAGAAATAGCTGTTAGCTAGAAGTAGTTTCTCAATCTTTTAATGAAATATTGATTTTTTTTCTTTTACTTATATTTCTGTTATTCGGACGCTCCCTCCCTCCTTTTCAGAAGCTCTAATGATTCATTTATACTTCCTTCCATTTCACTATCATGATGAAAATTAATAGTTGCTATTTTCATTATGCAGACCGACACCAAGAAGATATCTGCAGTTTCTATATATTTTGAGACAATGCCATACAGATTGAACGAAAGCACGGGATACATTGACTATGACCAAGTATGTTTGCACTTTCCTGAGTCTTTTATCACGTTCATGATCCTTTTGGCAATAGTCCTCATTTCAAGACTAGTTTTTTGAGCACAATTACCTTCATCATTATGAATTCAACAACTTTGAAATGCAGTTGGAGAGCTCGGCCACACTCTTCAGGCCAAAATTAATAGTTGCTGGAGCTAGTGCCTACGCACGTCTCTATGATTATGCACGCATACGCAAGGTAATGTATAGACTTCACAACACGGTTTTCTTAATATAAATAGATATACTGAACATCTTAAAATTTGTGATTTTTAATTTTAATGGTTATCTGAAACACCCTAAGTTGAACTCATGAAACATGTTACATCTCACGACAGGTGTGTGATAAACAGAAAGCAGTGATGTTAGCAGATATGGC
Organism: Astragalus membranaceus; assembly: GCA_039519185.1. Lineage (NCBI taxonomy): Eukaryota > Viridiplantae > Streptophyta > Magnoliopsida > Fabales > Fabaceae > Astragalus > Astragalus membranaceus. The sequence goes on along the minus strand of CM076850.1, from coordinate 59,381,237 downwards.
ACACATCAGTGGATTGGTTGCAGCTGGTGTTATCCCTTCACCTTTTGATTATGCAGATGTAGTGACTACCACAACTCACAAGTCACTTCGTGGCCCACGTGGAGCTATGATATTTTTCAGGAAAGGAGTGAAAGAAATCAACAAACAAGGAAAAGAGGTACATCCTTGAACAAAATTTATTGACAATTTTTGTGCACATTTATTCTCTGTCTCAAGTTTTTGTGCACATTCATTCTACAAAAAAATGTATGTAACTTCATGGCATGACCCGAAAAAGCAGCATAAGTTCTTCTTACTTATTTCGTAGGTGTTGTATGACTATGAGGACAAAATAAATCAAGCTGTCTTCCCTGGACTACAAGGTGGTCCTCACAACCATACCATTACTGGTTTAGCTGTTGCACTGAAGCAGGTAGATAATTATATAAAACAATGGCGATCATTATTTTACTTTTGTTTTAATTGTACTGCTGTCTACCCTTTTCTTAATATTGAGGTTTGTATTTTGAATTGCAACTGCAGCAGACATTAAAATAGATGTGAAGTAAGATTTTTATCAAATTTATATTCATCAAGTGATAGCATAATTTTGTTTACATTTTGTGGATTCAGGCAACAACTCCAGAGTATAAAGCATATCAAGAGCAGGTTCTCAGTAATAGCTCAAAATTTGCACAGGTACAATATAAGGATGATTCAACTGTCTTTTCTCATAGATATTGTATCTTAATACAACATAGGAGCTGGTCTTCTTGTTGGACCACAGGAATTAACTCTGTATTTCAACACTAAATATGTTGTAGGCTCTGAGTGAGAAGGGCTATGAGCTTGTTGCTGGTGGGACTGAGAATCATCTAGTTTTGGTGAATCTGAAGAACAAGGTAACTAAAGGCTACTTTGACTTTTCATATAAGCATAGTTGAGTGTAATAAATTAGGCAAACATAACATTCGGTGCTAATTGTTTGTATTAGTCATAATGCTGACATGAAATTACTAATAAATGGTATGATTTAGTTCGAGATAAATTTTGAAGTTAGGGGTTTAGATATCTTTTGTAAGAATATTTTAAGATACTTAGTTGTATTCAGTCATTCCTTAGAGAAGGAATATATTATGTTCATCCATAAAAGAAAACTGTAATCCTTTCATCTAAAAAGTAGTAAAGTGATCTTCTGTTTTTTTTTTAAAAAAATTGGTCAGGGTATTGATGGCTCTAGAGTTGAGAAGGTATTGGAGTTAGTACATATTGCAGCTAATAAGAACACAGTTCCAGGAGATGTGTCTGCTATGGTTCCTGGTGGCATTCGGATGGGTACAGAATCTTCGTTGCTTACATTTTGATTTTGACTTGTTCTTGTTCAATTAATTGATCTTGATAACTCTTGTGGATTTCAGGAACTCCTGCTCTTACTTCAAGGGGATTCATTGAAGAGGATTTTGTTAAGGTCGCAGAATTCTTTGATGCATCCGTAAATTTGGCTCTGAAGATTAAGGCAGAGAGTAAAGGTTCATATTTTTTCAACATCTTTCTTGTGTTGGTTTTATCTGAATACTTCTAGTATTAAGATTGTTGTTACTAATGAATTTTCATGATCAGGAACAAAACTAAAGGACTTTGTGGCGGCAATCCAGTCCACTTACTTTCAATCAGAGATTGCGAAGCTTCGCCATGATGTTGAAGAGTTTGCAAAACAATTTCCAACCATTGGTTTTGAAAAAGCAACCATGAAGTACAACAAATAAGAAAAAGGAAAAAATCCTATTAGGTATACATTTATGTCACTCATACCATGGCTTTTTTTCACACCCTTAATCTCTCTTAGAATTTGGGTTGACTTAGAATCAACCCTACAAAAGCAGCATGTAAGATGAGAAATACCTCCCACTTTTAAAAACTTTTTTAGGTCATACACGTTCAATGTGGGACTCTCAACACACCCCCTTATGCTTAGGACAAGGCAATTGAAGCGTGACCCAATAGTGGGTGGCCTAATGAATCGTTGGATAGCTATGATACCTTCTTAGAATTTGGTTTGGATCTAACTTAACCCCACAAAACTGACTTATAAGATGGGGGATGCCTCCCACATAAAAACACTTTTTCAGTGCACATCACATTTGTTTGTAGGACTGTCAGCCTCAATTGGACAATTTCACTTTTATCAAGAGTATTCAGTTTTCACATGCACGTGCACACACACAGACAGACTCAAACACTGTAATTTCTTCCAGTTTTTCTCATTTACTTAATTATTCATTACTTTTCTTATATTTGGTGATCGTAATCTTAGACATGTACTTGTTATCTCTGAATTACAAAAAAACAAGAGATAGTTGAAATCAACGGTAAAAATTCAACCTCCTTTTGTTTCACTTTTCATCAAAAGCTTGTGTGCATCATTAACTTCTTCAGCGTCCACTTTAATATAATAAAGAAGAGAAAATTACATAAACAAAATGATACAACTAGTCTGTTATTGGCCTTGGGGGAACCTCTCGAATTTTTATACATGTCATGTTGAATCTTTTTTCTTTTCCAATACTGAAAAAGCTTTTGACCTTTCTGAGTTACTCCTACTCAAAATTTCCTCTATTAAGTTTACTATGTGGAGTGGCAGGCATGCAACACTATTGTCTTGTTCAAATGTCGTTCAAGGTGATCCATTTTCTGATTCATGGAAGAGGAGGATATAGCAGATGAGAAGCATTAAGCTGGAGACTTCATGTGTATGAATCTAGAAAAACTTGATCATGTATCTTCTTCCCAATGTATAGATAAATCTACTTATAATCTATTAAATATGAAACGTGACTTTGGAGTTGCCATGTCAATCTTTTCCAACTATCATTTCTTGTCATAAACAATTTGAAACTACTACAAGCTGCTTAATACTTGGCTTTTCAACTTCCTTAAATCACATTTGGTCTTAGATACGACCCTCATTGATGAACCTCAATGTTTGAATACAAAATATATTGATATGGATTTTGTTGGTCCACAGTAATAGTAACAAATATCCATAAACAGAACATGGTATACTTCATGTGTGGTTGTGTTTAGTGGTTAGATGACAATTTCAAAACTTGCATGACCCTTCTTAACTTGCATGACCAATGTTTTAAAACTCGGACCGGTGACCGACTCGGTGAAGGTACCGGGTCACTGGGTCAATGGTCGGATCGAGGGGTCGACAGTTGAACCGCATGACCAAAACCGAGACCGGATGACTCGGACCTGGTCTCTATTTCGAGAATTTTCAATACCTATATAGTATATAATATAAATTTCGTCCCTGTAAAATTAATAACTATGTTTATTTTATATCTACTAAAATATAAAAAATTCCCAAATTTTCAGGACCTATATATTTCATACTTGTAAAACTTAATTTGCTAAAATTACACACCATGTCTATTTTATTTTTATTTGCTTGGTATATATTAAATAAATTTTAAAAGTTCATATCGTGTTTCAATAAATATTTAGAACAAATTTCATAAGTTAACAACTTAATATTAAATAAATCTTTAAAAAAATACTTAATATTAAATAAGTTTGTTGAAACATAATATTAATATTACAAGTTAATGCCATGAGGATGAGCGTACTTGACTTTTTGGAAAAAGATGTACCAATTATATATATTTGAAATGAATAATATCGTCAATAAGATTGGTAGCCTCATGGTAGCGCTCAGCATTTGCTTTCAACAGGTCAGGGGTTCAAACCCTACTAATGGCATTTTGTTGAGGGTTTTTTTTAGTCTCTTTTGTTTTAAGTAGTTTACAAATAGTCCCACATCAGATAGAATGAACGGAACAGGGAGGGGAATGAGATATAAAAGCAAGACATATGTCAATGGGAAACATACTTACCTAGATGACAATCACTAGTGGGGGCCTGCGTTCGCACGGCCCCTCCCAATTACAGTTCAAAGATTTGATAAAAAAAAAAAACAAAATGCACAACCCGGTCCGGGTCACCGGGTTTTCCAAAAACCGGCCGAGTCACACCGGTTCCCATCAGTTTCCTGCATGGCCGATCCAAAACCTTGCCCGGCTCGGTTACCCCCCCGGTTCCCGGTCCGACCGGCCGGGCCGAGCCGGTTTTTAAAACACTGTGCATGACCCTTCTTAACGTCCTTCTTTTGAGAAGTTTCAACCTTTCTCTTACTCTTATCATCAGCCACTTTCTTCTTCACCATTTCACTATTGTGCTCTGTTTCTGGCTGTGGAGAGGGAACTTCCTTCTCTAGGTCAATTGGTACTTAGCATATCACCAACTGCCCTTCACAATTACCCAAGTTTTTATTAAAATTGACCAACTAGTTATTTTCATATTTTCCTTGTGAAACTGACCATTAGACTTAAAGTGGGTACTGAACAAGTAGGGTGGGACCTATATATGTAAACACAATGACATGGGGTGCTCAAATGACATCTAACATCTGATTTTGAATCATATCACCATCTCCCCTTCACAATTACCCAAAATGTTATTGAAATTAACCAACATGTTATTTTCTTCTTTTCCATGTGATTCAAACCATGAGACTACAAATGAGTACTAAATGAGTGGGTTGGGATCCATAAATGTAAGCACAATGATATGGAGTGTTCAAATGACTCTAATTTCTCAGTTTGAATCAGATCACCAACCACCCATCACCATTTTACCCTCATTGATCGACTTGGATTACCACTGGGAACGTGCTTGAACTTAGCAGGTCGTGATTTTGACGGTAAAACAGAGAGTGGTAATTGCGTGGGTGATGGTGAGGAAATAACTGAAGTCAATGAGTGTCACAAGGAAGAAGGGTTGGAATTGTGACAATTTTAAAAATTAACCTGAAACTACAAATAGCTACACAAGTATTGTTAGACATGGTATAAGACAGCTGTATTTATGCACTTCTACAGAAGACATCAGCTTTACAGTTGTCATCACCCTTTTCTACTTTGGCTCTTCTCATCTTTGAGCCTTCTCAAGTTGATGCTTCTCATGTTGATGTTTCTCAACATGACAATTCTCAACTTGACTCTTCTCATCATGACCCTTCTGATCTTAACCCTTCTGATCATGATGCTTCTCAACTTGACTGTGACTCTTCTCATGACCCTTCTTATGTTGACCTTTCTCATGATGACCTTTCTCAAGTTGACCTTTTTGTTCTTGACTCTTCTCATCACATCAAGGGTTGTTTTCCTTCGTTGTTTTAGTCAATATTTTTGTTCTTTGTCATTGCTTCAAGTTTTCTCAACAGATATGCTTCTTATAAGCAGAATATCTTCTTTAGTAGCATGTGAAATCAGAGAACTAAAGCTTCTCAACATGAAGTTTGTTAATCATCAAAACTAGAATGAGATTTTGCCTCAACATTCTTAACAGGAAGAGCACTTTGGCAAACTTTCCACATAAAAACTTTAACTTTTTGGGAGACACTTGCTTTCCAAATTTTGTTCCAGAGAGAATTAGGAATTCCCACTAATCACATTCATAGAGGAGGTGATAGATAGCTCTTGTTGCCTCTTATACCCAAATTTAACCGAACAGGAGACATCCTTAGTATAAGGTCAGTAGATCTCATCATTGTTTAGAGATCAAGAGATAGAGCCAACTTTCAATTGCATCTTGAGGAGGTTGATGTTCTCTTAGGGCATCAGTATTCCAGCAAATTGAAGCAGAAATTAACTCGTTTACCTTGCTCAAATTAGAGCCAACTTTTAAGGATATTTTTTTTATTCGAGGACACCCAGCTATCTTCAGTGATGTTCACATTATGGCCTGAACCTATCAATATCATCCATCTACCAGAGTCTTTTATTAAGTCTCTACCATGAATTAGACTTTGCCAAACCCAAGATAATTCCCTTCTTTGACTAAAATACCAAAAATCAGGCAATGTAAAATATATTCCTTTAAGGATAGAAGCCCAAAAGGAATCTGGTTCATGAATGATCCTGCATGCCTGCTTGGTGAGAAGAGCAGAATTTAGCATATTAAAATATTTAAATCCCATACCTCCCCTATCCTTAGGGGAACAAAAGATATCTCTACTCTTCCAATGTATACCCCTATGCTTCCTATTAGATGCCCACCAGAACTTAGCAACAGTTGCTGACAACGAATAGTAGAAAGTTTTAGGCAACCGGACAATTAACATTGCATAAGTAGGAATTGCTTGAATTACAACTTTAATGAGCACTTCCTTACCTGCTTGATTCAGAAGGTTTCCCTTCCAACCACTCATTTTCACCACCACCTTGTACTTTAACCAAGATAGACCTTGAACTTTTGAATGATCCCATTCAGCTGGAATCTCCAAATATTTCCCAGGATTTTTCCAAATTGGGATTTGTGCCACATCAGCAATTCTACCTTTAATCTCAGAATTCAATCTTTCCCCACAAATGATGCCAGACTTGAGCAAATTGATCTTTTGTCCAGAAGCCTTAGTGAAAGAGTTAAGGATGCAGATCAATTTGGTACAAGTCTTCCATACAATTATTGGAGACTAAATTGCATCATCTGCAAAAAATAGGTGAGTGATATCAGAAGTGTTATCAATCAGGTACAGACTAGAAATAATGTTGCTTTTATGAGCTTCAGTGATTAGTCTGGAAAGTACACCAAATACCATAATAAATAGGTATGGGGACAAAGGGTCACATTGTCTAAGACCACTAAGAGGAAAGAGTTTCTTTGATAGAACTCCATTGATTTTATAAGTGTAAGACACAGTAGTGACCAAGGTCATAACTCTAGATACCCATAGATCTGCAAAACCAAAGGACTTAAGGGTTTGTTCAAGGAAATTCCAATTAACTCTGATTAGCCTTATTCATATCTAGTTTAATAGAAAAGCCTTTACCACATTTACCTTGTTTCTGCTTAAGAAAGTGAAATGCTTCATGAGCTACAACCAAGTTGTCTTGGATCAATCTTCCCCTAACAAAAGAAGTTTGTTGGGGGTGAAGTCAATGAATGTCAATTGGAGTCACAACAAAAGGGGGGGGGGGTGAATTGTGACCTTTCAATGGAGTGGAAGGAAGCTTTTTTCTTAAGTGCAGATTGTTGTGTAGAGTAGACTTTATAGAAAAGTAGTAAAGGACACTAAAGAGTTATAGTGGTTCACCCAAATCACATGGGCTACATCCACTCCTCACACCAAGTGAGAATTTCAGTATTTTCCAAATAGTTTACAAGCCAATCACAGGCTACAACAATGATAGTTTCTTCCACAGCCCTATCAACTGTTCCACTAGTTTTCTTCTACAACACTAGCCATTGTATTTCCCCTAAGGAACACCTTAGGAATCTTCACTAACACTTCCAGCAATCAATCCCATGTTAGAAAGGCACTAACCCCTAAGACCCTACTTAGGCTTTTTCATTAACAATCTGACAACCAATGCCTTGTTAAGAAGGTACATAGATAAGGTAGTGTTTGGATTCTATTTGGTAACTACACTAGCTTGGATAATTATATGATGTCTATCATTCTATGCTTTCCAAAGCTATTACATACTCAAAGAAGATTCCCATAATGACTTACACTACAAAAAAACTAGTCATTAGCAACAGACATTTCCCTCGCAAAATGACCAAAATCTGTCGCTAATGGTCATTTGCGAGGGAATTAGCGAGGGACCAGTTCCGTCGCTAAATCCCTTCTCGCTAATGGGATTAGCGAGGGAATTTGAATCCCTCGCTAATTAGCGAGGGAACCTCACTAAGTCTGACTGTTTCTGTTTTTTTTTTAAATCTGCTTTTTTTATATTTATTATTATATTATTTTAATTATTATTACTATTATTATTATTATTTCCAAAGAGAGAGAGAGGAGTGAGAGTGGTGGTGGCGTGGTGGTGGTGGTGGTGATGTGTGGATGGTAGAGAGAGAAGGAGAAGAGTAAGGGAGAAAGAGAGAGAGAGAGAGAGAGAGAGAGAGAGAGAGAGAGAGAGAGAGAGAGAGAGAGAGAGAGATAGAGAGAGAGGAGTGAGAGTGGTGGTGGCGGTGGTGGTGTGAGTGAGAAGAAGAGGAGAGAAGAAGAGTGAGGGAAGAGGAAGGGTGGTGTGGTGGTGGCGTGGTGGTGGTGTGAGTGAGAAGAGGAGGAGAGAAGAAGAGTGAGGGAAGAGGAAGGGTGGCGTGGTGGTGGTGTGGTGGTGGTGTGAGTGAGAAGAAGAGGAGAGAAGAAGAGTGAGGGAAGAGGAAGGGTGGCGTGGTGGTGGTGTGGTGGTGGTGTGAGTGAGAAGAAGAGTAAGGGAAGAAGAAGGGTGAAGAGGAGAGAAGAAGAGTGAGGGTGTTGTGAGTGAGAAAGAAGAGTGAGGGTGTAACCGGATTTAAGGAAAAAAAGTAAAAAAATTTGCGAGGGAATTAGCAACGGAACTGTCCGTCGCTAATTGCTGCACATTTACCAACCCCTGCACTGAGTCCCATCATCTGAAAACTGTCAAAAATTTAGCGAGGTACTGAAATTCCGTCGCTAATTTTCCCGCCTAAGCCATCAGCGAGGGAATTTCCGTCGCTAATGTCTAAATTTTCGTTGCTAATTCTCAAAAATACGACAACCCCTATTCCCTCGCAAATTCCGTCGCTAATCCCAATTTTTGCGAGGGACCATTAGTCCCTCGCTAATGGCTTCTTTTCTTGTAGTGTTAGTAAGCATACTGAGTATGGTTGAGAGAGATGATAGACCTTCAGAAGCTCGATGATAAGCTTCAGAAGCTATGCAGGAAGCCATATGAAGGGAAGTATTGGTGTAGGCTTACGATCTACTCTCACACTTTGAATGTGATCATCCATTGGGTATTTATAGAATATTTTACCCAATAGATATGTTGAATAACGTTTCCAAGCCTTAAGCTAGCCGTTGAAGCCTTCCAACGTAAATCGGGTCCACTTCTGCGCCTTCAGCAGATTCGTACACTGTCACAGCAGGTGACCGTTGGATGCTTCTGAGCGATATGGCTTCTGAGCGATGTAGCTTTTGAACTTTGTCAAATTAATGGAGAGTGGCTTCTAAGCTTGAATACCAACCTTCTGAGATACTGAATAATCATTGTAGGTACTATTATGAAGAATTGATCTGGTGACATTGTTGTAATTTCATAGCTTGTGATGTATTTTCTGAACATGTCATCTTGAGTATCTTCTGAACTCTGTTCTCTGAAATTCCTACTTGACGAGTCTTCTAAACGTATTCTAAAGATCTTCTGAGTCACTTATCTTTCTGTAACAAGATTGATCTTGTTAGATTCTTCTCTTTCTTTGATTATGTCTTTAACACACGACCTTATGAGTTCATTCAGTGTTCAGAGAAGTTTCACTAATGGAAAAAAGGCTTTTTATATCGGTTAAAATTGACTTTTCGTATCGGTTCCCGAACCGATGCCGAAAAAGGAGATATAAAAAATAGGGACATTTCATATCGGTTCCTGAACCGTTATGAAAAGTTGTTTTTATATCGGTCGCCCCTAAAACCGATATGAAAAGTCTCTTTTTTTAAAAAAAAGAGACTTTTCATATCGGTTCCCATAGAAAACCGATATGAAAAGTCTTTTTTTTTTAAAAAAAGAGACTTTTCATATCGGTTCACATAGAAAACCGATATGAAAAGTCTTTTTTTTTTAAAAAAGAGACTTTTCATATCGGTTTTCTATGGGAACCGATATGAAATGTCTCTCTTTTTTTTTAAAAAAAAAAGGTGACACCAATGAGAGAACAAACCAAACAGTTATCTTATATAGCTATAACTGGAGTGGAACTCACATTAGCAGGCATATCCATACAAATCTATACAAAAATATGCACCTGGATACGTAAAACTTACACAACACAACAACCAAAAAACATGCACCTGGCTATATTCCATTCCACCCCATACCATGTTGTTAATGTGCCGCAGATGTACAAGAATTTCTAAGAAATCAGGTCTCAAAGATGGATCTTTGTGCCTCAAATCCTGCAATTTATATGCTTCAAATCTTACTCATTTTCGCTGAATTCTTTCTGTGGAGATTACAAATTAATAACATTATCTTATCTTGCAAATCCAGTGACAGCTGTTTTCTCGTCCTTGAATTCTCTTTATTGATTTGATACCCTTCATTCAAAACACTAGTGTCATTTCACTGACACTGCCAATTTCTCATGCCATGAAAATTATTTTTACCAATCCCGCCCATCAAAGAGAGCAATAGGTGAAAGTGTTATAGTATGATTCCTAAGCGAATACCTTTTGGACCACTCCAACTACTGCTTGTAATGGAGATAAATCTTCATAGGGAACCTGGAATTCAATAATAATACATAGAATTTAGAGATAAAAAAAAAAGCTAATCAGTTTTTTTGTTGAAAAGGAGAAGGAGTGGTTGCCTTTGGATCTTTGTTCTTAAATATAAGATAAGATGAAAAATATTAAAGAAACAAAAAATGCAGAGAGCATTACCTTTCCTGTTAGCAGCTCCCAAAGAATAATCCCAAAGCTAAACACATCTGCTTTGCGGTTATATGGCTTATGTTCAATAACCTTCCAAGATTCAAGAGAATCACATTATAATCAGTTCAAAGTATAACAAATTGGTATTACAACTCTTGATACAACAACTCATACGTGGGAAAAGTAGAGAAAGGTAATAAACAAATATTTTTGATAGTTAAATCGAATTAACCATGAATACAATAGACCCTATTTATACATATAAGTCCATATGAAAATAAAGAAAATAACAACTAACAATGATAACTAACTCTAAACTAACTACTAACAAACTATTAACAAACTTATCTCTAATTACTGGCCGTGTTCATAAATTTAAAAATAAGTAATCAATGCTATGTCCTCTGTAGTTAATAGCAAATAGCGTAGCGTAGCGGCCGACCCAAAAAGGGCTATTGCGGTGTAGCGGGTAGCGGTATGACCGCTACGCCGAAGTCTAGGGTAACAATATACCAAACTTATACCATACACATATGAAGGCTAAAAAAGAGACGAAGCTGTTAAAAAAACATAGATAAATAGAATAAAAACAGAGGAAGCAAGCTGTTAGAACAAAAATAGAATAAAAACAGAGGAACAAAAATAGAGAAGCAACAAGGAAGAAACCTGTTACTAAGGCTTGAGAGGAACGTGCTTCAGTATGGTTGGACGCAAAGAAAACAGGGACAACATGGAGAAGATGAACAGTGAATAAAATAGAGAGAGCAGTGGCGCGTACTGAACGGGGAAGATGAACAGCGCTAATGTTAAATTGAGAGAACGTAGAAGAGGAAACTCCTTCAAAGAAACAGAGTTGCAGAGAAGGTGGCTCAATGGAGAGCTGTCCGTTGCAGAGAAGTCGAGAACGTAGAAGAGGAGAGGTCAAGAAGAAGAGGAAAGGTCAGAGAAGAGGAAAGCTCTTTTAAAAATTATTACTGCACAGTAAAAAAGATAAAATGACCATTTAAAAAACCTTTTAAAAAGTGTGTAAACAGTAAAAAGTAAGGGTATTACCGTCTTTTGCGCGTTTTAAGTAAGGGCAAAACAGAAATTTTCGTTGGGAAACCCTAATATTTTGTCATCTCCGCTCCAGGATCCGCAATTGACCCGCGAACTCAGCAGCAACAACGCCGCAACCTCCGCAAGACTGAACTGCAACGCAACAGTGGTTAGCGTGGCGGCGGACTGGCGCGACGCAACGCACCGGCGCAATCGCGGCCGCCACCGCCGCATTTAACTACAGAGGCTATGTCAAAATCACAACTAACATTATCATACACAGTTACCTCTAGAGCCATCCATCGGTAAGTTCCAGTTTCTGCGGTCATGATGCCAGAGTGATCTTGCAATATGGCTACACCAAAGTCAGCAACTTTTACTACCTGCTTGATAGGATTTTGAAAGACAGTAACATTGGCATAAGAAGCAACAACTTTTGTAGAATCAAAAGTTAAGTACACAAAGTAATAAATACTTACTTACCCCTTTCGCATCCATCAAAAGATTAGCAGCTTTGAGATCCCGATGTATAATATTATTCTGATGCAAATAATTCATTCCTTCGGAGACATTAATGGCTACTTTGAGCAAAGATGGAAGAGTAAGGATGGCCTTCTGTATATGCAGAAAGTCATACATATTTCCACCCGACATATATTCTGAGCAAAAACAAAATTGAATTGAAACTGAATATACTGTTTCCAATATATATTGACCTTTCAGTCACTAAACAAAATATAAAATAATATTAACTTCATCCGGAATGGCAAATTTTACCTGTGACAAGATGAAAGTTTGGTTTCGTACATGCACCAATAAATTTGATAACATTCTTGTGCTGAATTTTCATGCAATATTTATTCAATTAAAGGCACTTATATTGGATAATAAATGGATTTGTGATGATAGAACTACCCTCAAGATATAGACTTCTTGAGAGAACTCCCTTTGTGCATTTTCATTCAAATTACCATTCTTAAAGACTTTGATAGCCACATCTTGATTAATATAAGTGCCTTTGTACCTATGTCAATCAAGTTGCAATTAAGTTGTAACTCAACATGTATTGGCTCACAAAGATATGAAATAATACTCACAAATCACTGACTGATCCAGATGCAATTTGTTTTTCATATCTTAAACAGCTTGCATCAATTTCCCAGATGCAGTTCATTCCATTTTTCTCTTGTTTCACCTTAGGTAAACTGGACCAAGCCTGATTCTAGATTCCATTCCAAAACACAAGTTACAAATAATGCTCAAGTAAAAGGTGAGGGCAAAGAAACATAAAAAGGGACTACCTCGAGTATCTTGATTTTCTTTGTCGGAATATGTTTAAGCATCTCAATATCGTGTTAATTTCACATACGAACATTAAACAAGTTTCTTCTAGCAAAGAAGTTAGAGACCAAAGTAGAGTTAACTAGTACTTCATCCCCTTTAGTTATAAAAACACCTATAGTTATAGTATACTCTAGTACATCATATTGAGGACTACTTGCTAGTTGGTTGCAAAACTTACATGCATGCAAATGGTTTGAAAACAAGTTCTTTAGTTGCTAAAATAAGCACATGTATGATAAGCTAATTAACCTTTTATGCCAACACATTAAAAAATGCTTATTATTGTATTCTTTATTAATTAACAAGGGAATTGAACTACTACCCATAAGCAGAAGTGGGATTATAGTGGCAAATATAAAGATGGATACCTTAGGAAAAGAGGGCAGAGGAAACCATTGATCTTCCTGGTAATAAGCAAAATTACATCTTAGAAATTAGAATGTATTGAGTAAGAAAAGGTGTAGCAAATGATTAATGTGCTAAGCAATTTTCAAGTTATCCCCAGACAATCAAATTAGTGTAGTTCAACCAAAAGAAGTATATATGTTGCTGCTTTCATGAAGCTTATTATTAAAGTGATTTATATATGTTTATTATTAACATGTAACAGACTAACAGTAAACAAGCAGTCATATATAGACTATTGAATATAAGGAAAACTTCCAATGAGAGTAAAGTAAGTCAACAAGCATATCAAAGAACTTACCTCAAGTATTCCCACAACACCAATCTTGTCTACTATAGTTTTGGATGAACTGAATGACTCAAGTTCAAAGTGCTCAACAGCAACTCCACATTCTGTCAACAAAATTTAGATACAATCTTAATTTTATTGCAATGAGTAATCAAAAGAAGGAATAATTTTAATTTAGATATCCAAACTTAAAGATATTATAGGTGAAGAACACACAAGATACAATTTTTTGAACCTCAGACATTGGACATCGAACCACTAAGACTATTATTACTAGCAACAAACTCACCAAGATTATACAATGACAATCAACAATCAAAGCTAACAAAGGGAAGCAAGAGCGTGTGTGTGTGTGTATAATGTATGCCACGGTTCCAACAATATCAACCAAGAAGCAACAAATTATTTGGCCCAGGTAAAGTGAAAATAAGCTAACAATGCATATGAAGTGAATGCCCTCTTCTTTAGGTTTGAATTCCACATACACAGTGATAATTTAAATAAGCTTCAATCAAATCATTGTAAACCCATTTCAACTTTTTATATCCAAACCTTTCAATCAACCGAGTCATTACATTTTTCTTCACTTCAACAGCAAAATAAAAGTTATCCAACCAAAACAAACCATCAGCACTCAAAACTCTATCAATGTCAAACATCGAAAACTCCAACTTTTCTACCTTCCCCTCAACAACATCCAATAAACTCACAGCGCGAACCAAGTCAAACACATTGTCGCAAAACGGAAACCTATGATCCAAACTCAAGTAAAGAGGGAAAAGTCCTCTTGCAGCAATGAATTCACTTAAAGGTGCATCAATATTAATAGTAGTAACCACAGTAACATTTCTTTCAGCCATTACAGCAGCAAATGATCCAGAACCACCTCCAACATCAAAACCTATTCTAATTCCACCACTTCCCAAACCCAACACATCATCAATTAAAAAATCATTTTTACTCTTAGTCTTCACAAATCTTTGATTCTCATAACCATTAACCAAATCAAAGCAACGAACACAATCCCTACTACTAAACTTGTTACCATTCAAACATTGAAAATAAAAAGAAAGGATTGAATCAACTCAATTTAAGATGGTTTTGTTAATTCCACACTAGAGAAGACTAAAACATAAGATCAAGAACAAGACACAAATCCCTCACCAAAGCACAAAGAACAATATAAATACAAACGCAAAAAATGAAATCAAACGAAACAAAAGCCAAACAAAGATGAAAATTGCAGAAGAAAGAAACCAGCGACAGGAACTAACTCAAAGCAAATGGCAAATAACAAATTCTAAACATTTAACTTAAAAGAAAAGTACAATATTTCATACATGCAAAGAGAGAAGTATTTGTGAGGAGATTGTAAAAATGAAAGAACAAAGCTGACCTGAGAATGCAAAGAAATTTGGCGGAGGCCTGAGCAACGTTCCTAGACTAGGAGATGATACTTGGAATGAGATTGAAGACCTCAAGACCTAACAAAATCTTGGAGCGAGACCGAACTCATTCCTCTTGAGCTTCCGATTTCACAAAGCAGAAATGAGGAGGGCTTTGTGTGTAGGATTTGGGGTTTTTGGGTTCGATCAATAGGATTTCGTTTGGGGTTTCTAGGTTCAATCGAATAGGGTTTTTGGTCGCGAGGGTTAGGGAGAGATCTTAGGGCATTAGCTGTTCGCGAGGGTTTCGTTTGAGAGAGAGAGAGAGCTTGCAGGGGTTTTGTTTGAGAGAGTGTGAGGTTTTGTGTGAGAGAGATGAACCAGCAGCAACATCTAAATTAAAATTATTTTACTAAACCGAATCTGGGTTATGGTGACAGTGACGCGTGAGGAGCGACGGAGGAGGCGAGAGGAGAAGCAGAGGAGGCGTGAGGAGCATCGGAGGACGATGGCGGTTGGTGGAGAGAGCAAGGGAAGAGCAAGATTTTGCGAAGAGAGGGCGGAGGTGATTGAGAGTGAGGACAGTGGGAGGAAAGACACGCGAGAGTGAGAGGGCCAATGGTTGTAAAAGCCTAATTTTTTTGGTTTCTATAATGGGTGGTTTTGTGACCCGTTATGGAAGCCAAAATTTTTAGACTTTCTATAACGGTTATGCATGGGAATCGATATGAAAGATGGTTTTTGCACTTTCTATATCGGTTTCAGTGGCAACCGATATAAAAATTGTAATTTTAATTACAAAACTGCCACCGCGTCACTTTTAATATCATGCCGTTTTTAACCGATATAAATGACAGTTATAAAATGCATTTTTTCCACTAGTGTTTATTCTAGTGATTGTGCCTTCTGAACACTTCCTTTAGCTTGACATGTATGTTCTGAAGAACTGAGCTTATAGGATAATTATCTTGATGGTGATAAGCTATTATACTCTGTACATACTTTATAAGTCACTTCAAGAATGTAGTGCCATGCACATATGACTTGATTCTTCCATAATCTGCTTGATTAATTCTCAAACTGTTGTTTGAAGATGCTTTAGCTTTATCATCTTATGAGAGTGTGTATATTATGAAAAGTCTTTTGGCTAAAACAGCTATATCATAAGAAGATTCCTATTGTTGCTTATTTGCTAATGTCTTCTTACTGAATAGTGTTTCTCGGCTTGATATCACTTATGAAGTTCATCTGACTTTGATCATTTAATCTCTTTGTCTTGAGACTTTTCTTGAAAGACGTCTTCCTTAATAAACAACATATCTTCTTAAGTTTGAGAAGCATTTAATCTAATCTTTGTTCAGGTGTCTTTTGTTGATCATCATTCTTTTCTTGATATGACACTTGTTTGTGTCTTCTAATCTATCCAAGCTTATTAAAATGAGGAGGGTCTTCTTGACGTATGAAGTTACTGTCACTGCATTGTTTTCTTTTTTGGTTCATCCTCAAAGACTTCTTTAGATAATGCTCTTCTTAGCATATTACATTCTTGAGATATGATTGAATGTTTCCTACACTTTAGGTCACTCAAGACGATTCATTAGATCCATAATGGATAAGATAACTTAAACACTTATCAAAATGATTTGTTTTTTAGATGATTTTGTACATGAAGGAGGAGTAACTGATAGGTCTTAGATCTGAAATAGATTATGGGTTATGGATTTTAGGGATAAGAGCAACAGTAGTAGTATTAACATTGTGATCAAGCTCACCATAGGTAAAAAATTTGTTAACTGCATTACAAACATTTTCTTTAATTGTCTCCTAGAAACATGGGCTAAGAGAGAATTATTCATATTCTTAGTAACACTAATAGGAATAACACTAAGACATTCATTAACCATAGAATGTTAGATAGGAGTGTAGAGTTTAGTATAGAAATCCCATATACCTTGAATAATCTCATTTTTTCCTTATAACAAGTCACCATTGTTGTTCTTAAGTCTGTGGAGCCTGTTGTAATCCCTCCTTTAAATGGTTGAAGCATGAAAAATTTAGAATTCTTGTCCCCCCCATTTAAGCCACTTTTTGACCCCAATACATTTCTTCCTACTTCAAAAGTCTATCAATTTCAGTTCTGATTTGCTTGACAATATCCAAACTGGTTTAGATGCTGCTGCAGCTCAGTTTTCAGTTTGTTAATATCCTTAGCTGCATTTTTGAAAGTCTTTAAATTCCATTGCATCAAATTATTTTTACAGTTTTTTACCTTAGAATCTAGAACAACCAAAGGGTTGGAATTAACTTCGAAATCCTCCCAACTAGCAGCCACAACTTCTCTGCATTCCCCATGCTCCTCCCAGAAAGCCTCATATTTAAAAGATGTTCCACTAGTCTGAGAAGGTTTGGGTTTAAAAATAATGGGAGAGTGATCAGAGTTCACAATAGGAAGGGCCACGCCCAAGGCATTAGGAAAGAGACTTCTCCAGGTCCAGTTAATCAGGATACGATCAATTTTCTGATTTGTGATTAAACCATCCCGAAGTAAACCTATTCACCTTCAAGCTCACGTCCATTAGTTCATTAGTATCCAGAAAATTTCTGAATAGGGACATTCTAATAGGCTCCACAAGTCTTGTACTATCTTTCTCAGAGTTATGGAGCATTTCATTAAAGTCTCCCATCAGACACCAATGACCATTTGCCGAGGGTTTAAGTTTACATAGTTTCTGCCACAGATTCCTTCTTTGAGCAAAGTTGGGTTACCATCCACAAAGGTCACGTCAAAATTATTTCCTGACCTTCTTTCTTGAATAGCAGTATGAATGAAGTTCTTACAAGAATCTAGAACTTAAATTTTGTAATGTTCATTCCACAAAAGTCACATCCCCTAGAAATACCATTAGCTTCTATACAAAACGAATATTGAAAATGAAACTTTCTTCTAACTCTTTCTACATGTTTCTTACGGGCTTAGTTTCCATAAGGAACACAATTGCAGGCCTATAACCGTTAATAAGGTCATTGAGCTCTCTATTTTTTGTGGCGGCCGCCAAACCACGACAATTCTAGATTATACAAGTCATTTGGAGGATGGGGGCATGGTATGGCCCACCTACTTGGCCTTAGAAATATAATAGCCCATGTGAAAGGAACCAAAGTCACCTAGAGTCAAGTTGTTGTTGTTTCCAATGTCCTATATTAACTTTTTCTTTATTGTTATCTACAGAATCCTCCTCAGGTACAGAGTCATTTTCCAATTTCTTTTTCTTGATTGTGAGCCCTGTGGCCAAATTAGTAGCCAAAGCATTCTCCTCTTGAGTTTCCATAGTAACTGATTTTGGTTTATCCGTAGAGTACTCAGGGAATTCTACATAATACAATGGTAGTGGGGGGAGATAGGCTTAGTTGACTTTCTAACTTGTTGCATACATGATGAGATAAAGTAAGGTGAGTTAGGATCATTTCCTATCCATTTAGGGGTTAAGCTAGAGCTCTCCTTAAAGGGTTTGGAAGTTGAGTTTTTGTTGGACCAGTTAGTGTTCCTTATTCTCTCCTTAATTCTGATAGCTTTAAAAAAGAGATGTCAGCCCCTCCTTATCTCAAATTTTCTCCTTCAGGGCTAGGGTAATCCCTTGTGATAATAGGCTCAGCAAGCCCTACATCTTTCTTAATTAGGTGTTGATATTCTATGTTTTCTGGACCAAGACCTGGGAGTATTTTATTAGAATGTAGGGAAATTATGGTGAGCTTAGAATGCTTTATAGTATTAGTTGTTTCCTTTGGAGTTTCTACAGCCTCAGTACATGCTTCTTTAGTGAGTTGTGAAATGTCTGTTGTGAGGTAAGTTTAGATGACCCCTTTAAAAGGGAAATTGTATTCTGTTAAAGATGGGTGAGGGGGGATACGCACTTCAAGAGGGGAGAACTGGTGGGATGATCTGAAGCATTTAATGATGGGATGGTCTGAAGAATTTTTTATCATTTTCTCTCTTTCACTATTACTTGTTTGAGTTTTTCCTTTGAGTAGGCCCTTAACATTCACATGTGAAAAGTCATTACCTAGAATAGGATCCTTGGGATTTCATCAAGGTCAGCCTCTGATTTTTCACCTTAATTAGCAGTTGATTGCTGACCTTGTGGTCCCTTTTTCCTCCGAGACTCTTTGATAACACTGCTAATTGGTTTAGCTGTTGGAATCCCAAAGCCATGTCCATATTTTGGGATGGCAGGGTTTAGTGTTGACATGACTCATAGATCCTGTAGTCTTTCATATTAGTAAAATGCCCAAATTTTTGGTAGGTCTACCCTAGGAATCAAACAACCAAAGGGAAGAGGTCTTGTTACATCTAGAACAACACGAGCCATAACAAAATTCCTCATAGTTTTACCCTCAAACATAGGGTCTTCCACTTCCACAACCCTTCCTACCTTCCTAAGTAAGGTGGCAACATTCTGAGTATTCATAAATTCAAGAGGCAAGTTATGAACTTGTATCCAAAATGGGTTTGAGGTGAAATCAGTTGTTGAAGCTTCGGGGATCCAAAATTGTAAACAGAGAAGGTGGCTCATAACATACCATGGGGCCTTTAGGTATACTTCATTGGCATCACTACAAAAATTACTGGTATTAGCGACGGCCATTAGCGAGGGACTTGTTGTCCCTCGCAAAAACTGCGATTAGCGACGGCTTTAGCGAGGGCATAGGGCTGTCAATTTTTTTGCGATTAGCGACGGCTTTAGCGACGGCAATGCCCTCGCTAATTTTAAGTCCCTCGCTAATTCCCTCGTTAAATTTGCCGTTTCAGATGATGGGACTCAGCGCAGTGGTTGGTAAATGTGCAGAAATTAGCGAGGGACAGTTCCCTCACTAATTCCCTCACTAAATTTAACTTTTCAGATGATGGGACAGTTCCCTCGCTAATTCCCTCGCAATTTTTTTTCTTTTTTTCTTTAAAACCGTTTACACGCTCCCTCTTCTTTCTCACTCACTCACTCTTCACCCTTCCTCTTCCCTTCCTCTTCCCCATTCCTCTTCCCTTCCTCTTCCTCTACTCTCCACCACCACACAACCACCACCACCATCATCACCACCTCCTCTCACACTCTTCTTCTCTCTTCACTCTTCCAACACCACCACATACCTCCTACCACTCTCACTCACTCTCTCTTACTCTTCACCACCACCACCACCCCACCACCACCACCACTCTCACTCTTCTCTCTCTCTCTCTCTCTCTTACTCTTCTCCTTCTCTCTCTACTCTAAACCACCCATCACCACCACCACCACACCACCACCACCACCACACCACCACCACTCTCACTTCTCTCTCTCTCTCTCTCTCTCTCTCTCTCTCTCTCTCTCTCTCTTCTCCTTCTCTCTACTCTAAACCACCCATCACCACCACCACCACCACGCCACCACCACACCACCACCACCACACATCACCACAAAATTAATAATATAATATAATATAATATTCATTAATTAATAATAAATATATATAAAAAAACAAGCCATTCAGCACGGGACACGTGTCATTTTTTTTTTGAAAACGGCAGTCATTAGCGAGGGAACTGTCCCTCGCTAATTCCTGCGCATTTACCAACCCCTGCAACTGAGTCCCATCACCTGAAAAGCTGCAGTTATTAGCGAGGGAACTAGCGACGGCATAGTCCCTCGCTAATTAGCGAGGGATCCAAATTCCCCCGCTAATCTCAATAGCGATGAGGGATTCTGCGAGGGAACTGGTCCCTCGCTAATTCCCTCGCAAATGACCATTAGCGACAGTTTTATGTCATTTTGCGAGGGAAATGTCCGTTGCTATTGGCTAATTTTTTTGTAGTGCATGAGCTTGGTCTGAAAAGCTGAAAATGTAGTTGTTTAACCATAGATTAGTAATATGGACTCCTTCTTAGTCTTTCCAGGCCTTTGAAATAATTTTAATTACTGCATTTCTATTTAGCAATTTATTGGTCAGTACTCTACCCACCAAAGACCTACTAGCTAGTTCCATTGTGTCTAGTTTTGCAGGAATAAGGAGCTCATCAAGCTCTTCTGGGTTAGCCTCAGCTGCTAGTTGGTACAAAGACGATGCCATTGGGGAGCAGTCACAAGAGAGGAACCACAGAAGGGGAAATAGACAATGAAAAGAACCGAGAACGAAGGTATCATAGTAGCTATGATACTCAAGAGGATGGCACCCTAGAGAGAGGCGCAAATCAGCCCTTGCGAATTAAAGTCACCCAGGAGCTGGCGAACAGACTGAGACACTAAGCAACAAAGGCGACACTCCAGCATGGCTGCCGGAACAAAACCCTAGCAGAGAAAAACCCTAACCCTAGGGGACAATCTTTTAGTCTCGACTTTTTAGCCGCAACCGCAATTTAAAACCATGCTCACAACCAGCCCCTACACTTTCCCATCACTTAATCTACTCTTTGGCCCAAGCGGTCGTTCCAAGCCTTTCCACACACATCCCCCCATCTTATTCAAGCCCACTCGCCCAACCCAATCCCTCTTACCCGTATCCCCCATCTTAATCTTAATGTCAACACCAACACTCCTACGACCCACCTTCCTGACCCAACCCCATTCCCTTTACCTTCACAACCCATTGCCCCATTGACTGACATGATCCCTTCTCACCGTTCTTCTCTCTCTAAAGAAGACTCTCTTACCTCAAATACATTTGGAACTTTAGATAATGGTGACCCTTTTGATGAAACCCTCCAATTCCATGGCGATCCAAAGCATATGCCAAGATCGTGTCTCAAATCCCATGTGCACCCGAAACATATTTCTGCTAATCTTATTGTTGGGAAACCATTCATGTTCATTGTTCTATTGTTGTCCTTGAGTCGACATCGCAATTGTGGAAGCTCTATGAGCTCGATGGAAAAAATGACACATGACTTCAATGACAAGTTACTGAGTAGTCTTTGAGGCTCATCGAAAATTCAAAGGTCTGCCAAAACCTTTAGAGGGCCTCTCTAGGGAGTAGGGGTGTTCGCGGTGCGGTTTGGTTCGGTTTTGAGACAAAGTTACATGCGCTTTGATTTGGTTCAGTTGGCTTCCCAAAAAAACCGAACCAAACCAAACCAAACAACGCGGTTTGGATTGGTTTGGTTTTTCCCGAGATAAAACATAATTTAAAACAGAGTTAAAATTTACTAACATATAAAACGGCTAACATAAATCTTTAAAAAAAATATGCCCAAATATTGTAGTATATAAATTACTCTCTTTTAATTCTTTTTTTTTGACAAAAACTCTTTTAATTCTTTTAAGATAGCTACAACAATGTTTAAAAGAATTTGAATTAAATGTTTTTTTTTAATTTTTAAATATAGCATAACAATATGGATTGTTTTTAAGCGAGTCAAGGAATTAATTGGATATGGGCTAGTAAGTGAGTGAGAGTTGGGTTGTAGTTGGATTTGGGCTAGTAAGTTAGTAAGGAATGTTGTAAGTCAATAAGCCTTAGTGTTACTTGTAGTTCGGTTTGGTTTGGTTCGTTGGTGGAACAAAAACCGCGCAATTGGAAAAAAACGAATAGATCCGATAAACCACTACAACATTTTCACCCTACGGCAACGCCTAAACTTATAACGCCAAAAAAACCGTTGCCTTAGACATCAATGGCAACTGTTTTTTGATCCCGTTGCTGTTTCATTTTTTTAATTTTTTTATTGGCAACAGGTCAAAACCATTCCCAAAAGCTCTAAAACAACAGTTTTTTGTTTAAGCTTTAGCCAATGGATTATAAACGTTGCCATATGGACAATTATTGAAAAAATAAAAAAGGTTTAAATAGTTATTACCCCCCTGCAAATATACCCATTATCCAGTTACCCCCCTACAAAAAAAAAACATTTAAAACAAACCTTGCAAAATATAAAGTTATCCAGTTACCCCCCTGCCGTTAAATTTTCTGTTAAAATATGTAAAATGTCACATATCCAGTTACCCCCTGCCACGTGTCACATTATTATTGGGCCTCTGTGACACGTGGCACTGACATGCCACGTCAGCTCCTATGTCACCACTGCCACGTGTCACTAACATGTGCCACGTCAGCAGCCAATGGATGGCTGCCACGTGGCACTGACATGGCTATGGCTGCATAATGTGTTACTAAAAAAAATACAAATTTCGGCTTACAGGGGTGTTGAACTCGTGACCCCCAAGTGACACAGTCCCTCCTAACCACTGAGCCACATAACTATTTGATATTATTTACTCACCTACAAATATATAATACATAATTTGTACTTAAATAAAAAAAAATCTAGAATTAAGATCTGGAAATCAACGTAATTCATCTTCTTCTCCAATTCCTCTTCTTCTTCAATTCCTTTTTCTTCCTCTTCTTCCTCAATTCCTCTTCTTTAACAACAACAACAAATAAAAACGCAGATCTTCTTTAACAACAATAATTAAAACGCAGATCTGGAAATCAACGTAAAACGCAAATCCATGAAAAACGCAGATCTGGAAATTTCGTTTCTGTAACAACAACAGATTCAGAAACGCAACCTGAGTTTTACGTTTTTCAAAAACGCAACCTGGAAACTCAGATTCATCGATTTGGAAACCAGATTGAAACGATTTTTGTTTGGAAACCCAGAAATTAAAACGATTTTCGTTTTTTAATTCGAGATCTGTTCCATATGGACAGAGGCTATGAAGATTGGGATTTATCCTATCGATCGGTGAGCTTTTAGAAATGTGCTATGGTGAACCTTTTTTTAAAGAGGTTATTGCTGTTAAATTTTCTCAATTTCCTTTGCAGGTGTATTGAGAAGTGCAGGAGGTGCGGTAAACACACAGCCCACTTTGTTCTTGGCCCAGTCCACTTCTTTTCTCTTCTTTCAAACAGAACGACCCAGTTGGGTCCTGCGGCACCCACGAACCGAAACAATAGGGACACGCGGATCCTTGCTGACCCGGAGTATAAAATTGTATCTTGCAGTGAAACCCTACTCAGTTTCACTGTTGTTCTTCGCTGTGCCTCTTCTTCTTCTCTCTTCTTCTCTCAGGCCCGTACACTTAGGGTTTCGCTGCTCTCACTTAGACTGAGTGATGGAAGCGATGAAACACCTTGTTTCTGGTCGATGATGATTAGGGGTGTTCAAAACCGAACCAAACCAATAGAAAACCGCAAACCGAACCAAACCAAACCGAAAACCGCAAAAAACCGCTTCTTATTGGTTTAGTTCGGTTCTCTTTTTCATTGCACCGCGCGGTTTGGTTCGGTTCGCGGTTTTGATTATAGAAACCGAACCAAACCAAACCAAACCGCAAGTAACACTAAGACTTATTGACTTACAACATTCCTTACTAACTTACTAGCCCAAATGCAACTAAAACTCGACTCTCACTCACTTACTAGCCCAAATACAATTAATTCTTTGACTCATTTACAAACAATCTATATTGTTATGCTATATTTAAAAATTACAATAAAAGATTTAATTCAAATTCTTTTAAACATTGTCTTAACTATCTTCAAAGAATTAAAAGAGCGTAATTTATATACTACATATATTTGAGTAGATTTTTTCTTAAAGATTTATGTTAGCCATTTTTTATGTTAGTTAATTTTTACTTTGTTTTAAATTATGTTTTGTCTTGGAAAAAACCGAACCAACCGAACCAATCCAAACCGCATTAGTTTGGTTTGGTTTGGTTCGTTTTTTTTTAGGAAGCCAACCGAACCAAACCAAACCGCATGTGGTTTTACCTTGCGGTTTGGTTCACTTTTTATCTCAAAACCGAACCAAACCGCACCGCGAACACCCCTAATGATGATTATGGTGATGATGAATCTTGCAAACCAACTGTTTGCACGACTGAGCCTCTAAATCTGAGATCAACACAAACTGTAACTTGTTCTGGGCTTGCAATCTCTGTTACCGTGAGCTTGACTTACTTCAAACTTCACCCAAACAGGTATTACTTCGTAGACTAGAAATCTTTCTGTTACCAGTTTGTGTTTCTTCCCAAATAGAAACCCTAACTTTCTGTTTATTGTGATTTTCAGGTATTTGGTACTAGGGTTTTGGCTCGCAGTACCTTACAAAGGTAAAACAACTGATTTCAGGTTTACTTTCTGATTACACTGTGAATGATATACAGAAACTTATCTGATCTCTGTTTTTCTTTTCATGTACTGACTTATTTGTTTGCTGGGTAACTGATCTTGGTGATTTCACTTCGTGAAATCACTCTTTCTACAAGACTTCTTGAATGAAGGTGATGAAACCCTTCACTCTCTTCTTGTTTCACTCTTAGCCTTTATTCACACAAACTCTAACTTCTCTGTTATCTGTTCTGTGCAATAAGACTGATGTTGGAATGAATCTTGCAATGTTCAACACCTTTGAACACCACAAGAACAAAACACTCAGAAGGTAAATTCTTATTCTTCCTTCTCTTGCTTGCCACTGTTTCTCCTTTCTGCACTTAGTTAGTTTTGATTCACCTAATCAATACTAACCCTTCACTTTCTTTCTCTTGTAGGTACCTGAATTTACCTAATTTCTGTACCACACACTTAAGAATCTTGAAGGATGCCTAATGGAGAAAACTGACTTTCAGAAAGATAGAGGAGACTGGAGAACGAAAGAATTGAATGTAAAACTTTGTAAAAACTTTATTTTCTGAATGTTATTATTTACACAATGTACATAGGTATTTATAGATACACATAGTGTAACACCCCGGTATTTTTATCGAGTAAAAATACCCAAGTGTACCATCATAAAATAATCAGAGATATTTTTCCTGTTTTAGATATTGAACATAAATAAAAACAATTCATAACTAGAGTCCAATATCCAAATACCAAGAAATAGCGGAAACGATTTTACAACTTTTACTGATACAAGTTATACAATCGAAAATACAAAAATCTCGAGGGAAAGACAATAACAATGAAAACTAAGTCTTCACCGTCTTCATATGCACACCACCTAGCTGTGCTTCTTCACCTTTTCTTTTTCCCCTGCTTCTCTGTAAAACCACAAAATATAAACAGTGAGATACAATCTCAGTGAGTTCTACCGAGACCCCTACTAACACTCGCGGTCCAGTTATGAAATCTTTTATCTCGGAGTTTAATTTATAAACCCCGCAATTTAACCTAGCACGACACCGGCCCCAGACATGGTAATCCCGATGAATCGCACTAGATACTTGCTCCCTTAAGTAGTGATATCTAGCCTCTATGTGCTTAGTCCTTCCATGAGAGCCAGGATTTTTAGCTAAGTTCAAGGCTGATTTGTTGTCTATCATTAGAGTAGGAGGTTGAGTAAGATCCACTTGTAGTTCCTTAAGCAAGGTCTCTAGCCAAGCAGCTTGAGTAGCAGCTCCACAACCTGCAATGTATTCTGCCTCACAGGAGGACAGAGCAACAACATTTTGTTTCTTGGAGCTCCATGAAATTGGGGCTCCTTGAAACTTAAACAAAAAGCCAGAGGTGTTTCTCCTATCCAATTGGTCACCACACCAATCAGAATCAGAGAAACCTAGGAGGATATTTTTCCCTAAGTTAGAGCCCTTAGGAAAGAATATCCCATAGTTAGTAGAACCAGAAATATAACGTAGGATTCTCTTAGTGGCATTCAAGTGTACCTGCTTTGGCTCATTCATGAATCTGCTTGTCATGCCTGTTGCAAATAGTATATCAGGCCTACTATGACAAAGATACCTTAGGGACCCTATTATTTGTCTGTATAGGGTAGCATCCACCTTAGTATCTCTGTCACAGTTCTCCTTACTGAGATTAGATTCTGCAGGATTACTTGCTGAGTTACAGCCCAATAGATCAAACTTAGTGAGAATTTCAGTAGCATATTTGGCCTGATGTAAGATAATACCCTCTGGTACTCTTAGAAACTCAAGACCCAAAAAGTATGACAATCTGCCAAGATCTGTCATTTCAAACTCACTATGCATAGACACTTTGAATTTTTCAATCTCACTAGGATTACTCCCAGTGACCAACATATCATCCACATACAAACACACAATTAGAAGATAGGTGTCAATACTTCCTTTAGTGTAGACCCCAAATTCACTAGTGCATTTAGAGAACCCAAGTTCATTGAAGAAAGAGTCCATTCTCTTATTCCATGCCCTTGGGGCTTGTTTGAGCCCATACAAGGCCTTGTGTAACAAATACACATGTTCTTCCTTACCCTTACTTTCAAAACCAGGAGGTTGAGAAATGTACACTGTTTCTTCCAAAGGACCATTAAGAAAGGCTGATTTAACATCCATATGGAATAATTCCCAACCCCTGCTCACTGCAAGGGCAGTAACTAGGCGTATTGTCTCATGCTTAGCTACTGGTGAAAATACTTCTGTATAATCCACCCCCTCTTTCTGTTGGAAACCTCTAGCAACCAACCTTGCCTTATATTTCACTATGTTACCTTTAGGGTCTAGTTTCAATTTGAAAACCCATTTTACACTTATAGGTCTCTTCCCTTTAGGTAACTGCACTAAGGACCAAGTGCTATTTTTCTCAATAGATTGTAATTCTTCAATCATAGCTTGCTTCCAATTTTTACTCTTTAGAGCCTCTGTATGATTGATAGGTTCAGCACCAGCCACCATGGCATAGTGGATGAGATCACCTTCCTCATTCACTTCACCATCAGTGACCAGTTCATAGTCTTCTAAGTTTCTGGGAATTTTCCTTTGCCTTTGTGCCCTAGGTAGGACTTGCTGATTTGCAGTATTTTCTGTTACAACAGGTTCCTCAACCTGAGGAACTTGATCTTCAAACTGTTGTTCCATTTGTTCTGTATCTGGTATGCCTCCATCCTCTTGATGAGGTGTATCAGATGTAGTTGTAGATTCTACTGGATTTGTAGAAATATCCAAGTTGGCCTGCTCAGAAATTTCCCAATCCCAGCACTTGTGTTCTAGGAAGTTTACATCCCTAGATATAGTAATTTTCTTGGTTGTAGGATCATAGAGTCTATAGGCCCCAGTAGGATGGTATCCTATTAGGATCATAGGTTTGCTTTTATCCTCCAACTTCTTCCTTCTTTGATCTGGAACATGACAGTAGGCCAAGGACCCAAACACCTTGAGATGGCCCACACTGGGCTTTTCTCCACTCCATACCTCTTCTGACACTTTGCCCTCAATTTTCTTTGTAGGACATCTATTTAATAGGTAGGTGGCAGTAGTAACAGCTTCTCCCCAGAAACTGTTAGGTAGATTCTTAAGCTTGATCATAGATCTAGCCATATCAAGTAGACTTCTATTCTTTCTCTCAGCTACCCCATTGTGTTGAGGGGTATAAGGTGAGGTAACTTCATGTAGAATCCCCTTATCATTACAATAATTTCTGAACTCAGTTGAGGTGTATTCTCCACCTCCATCTGTTCTTAGAGTCTTTAGTTGCTTTCCAGACTGTCTTTCAGCCATAGCCTGAAACCTTTTGAACTGTCCCAGTGCTTCACCTTTAGTCTTTATCAAGTAAGTCCATAGCTTTCTTGAGAAATCATCTACAAAGGTGATAAAATATTTGTTGTTACCAAGTGACAATTCATCAAAAGGACCACATATATCAGAGTACACAATCTGTAATAGATCTTTAGCCTTGATTCCTAGGTTAGACTTGAACTTCTTTCTTGGCTGCTTACCTACTAGGCATGTAGTACATGTCCCATTGGGCATTTCAAACTTAGGCAGCCCCTTAACTAGACCTTTAGTGCTTAGGTTAGTTAGGCTTCCAAAGTTTAAATGGCCAAACCTCTTGTGCCAAAGAACACCCTCAGAATCAGTCACTGCACTTAAGCATTCTGCTTGTGTAGTGCAGATACTGGTTCTAAAAGTCCTATTCTTAGCCAGAGGTGTAGTTAGCACTAGTCTCTCTAGATTATCAAACAAACTCAGTTTTAGATCTTTCATGACTATTGAAAACCCTTTCTCAACTAGTTGACCTAAACTGATCAAGTTACAGCTAATACCAGGAACATAAAAGACATTTTGGATAGAGACTACCTGGCCATCTTCCTTGTGAAATTCAATATTCCCCATACCTTGAGCTGTAATTGAACTATTACTTGCACACTTAATTGTAGTCTTGATGTTAGGATTAAAATTTACCAGCCATTCCTTATGACTTGTCATATGGTTTGAACAACCAGAGTCCAAATACCAAATCTCAGAAATAACCCTGCCATCATTAGTAGTTACAACTAACACAACATATTCTTCATCAATATCTAATTTGAAATCACAATTTTCAGGCATATAGTTATTAGTTTCAGTTATATCATTGTCCTCTATAAGAGTACTAAACACTACATGGTCTGAGTCAGACTGAGTCTTCTTTGGCTACCTTAGCCTCAACTTCAGAGTCTTTCTTCTTAGGTTTGGGCCAGCATTCTGTGGCATAATGCCCGAACTTATCACATCTGTAG
This sequence comes from Astragalus membranaceus, assembly GCA_039519185.1. Lineage (NCBI taxonomy): Eukaryota > Viridiplantae > Streptophyta > Magnoliopsida > Fabales > Fabaceae > Astragalus > Astragalus membranaceus. Next base: position 59,351,883 of record CM076850.1, on the reverse strand, counting down.
CATTGGATGTGACTCTTATCTTTCTTAGCACTACTAGCCAAGTTAGATACCTTTTTGGATGATTCACCCTTAGGTTTTGACTTACCTCCCTTACCTCCTTTACCTTTAGGATGGTTAGGTTTACTTTTATTACCTTTAGGGCCTTTCTTACCCTTGTAGCCTGTGAACAGAGCATGATCCTCATCACTGTCTTCATTCATCAGGTCCAATATGATCTCTTTTGCCTCCAGCCTGCTCTGGAGTTGTTCAACTTTGAGATCCTCCACTTTGCAAGTGTCCTCTATGCTGTTGACTGCAACATAAAACTTTTTTGTCAGTGATCTGAGTATTTTTCTACAGATACTCTCATCTGATAGAGTTTCACCATTCAGATGCATTGCATTTGTGATTTTCTTAACCCTTCCAAAGAAGGTGACAATGTTTTCATCATTTTTCATCTTCAGGGCCTCATAATGGCATCTGAGGGCCTGAAGCTTTTCTTTTTTAGTTTCTGCAGCCCCATTGTAATAGGCATCTAGGGTATCCCAAGCCTTCTTGGCACTTTCAACATCCCTTATCCTATCAAAATTGGCATCATCTAGACCAATCTGAATAAGGTGGAGAGCTTTATAGTCCTTCATCTCATCTTGTTCAAACTGCCTCTCTTGTGCTGCAGTGGCATCTTCTGTTAGGGGTGTTACTCCTTCTTTTACAATCTTGAGCACTCCTTGGCACCCAAACACAGCCTTCATTTGATGGCTCCACCTGTCCCAATTTGTCCCTGTCAGAATGGGGACTTGTGTGCCAAAACTGGGATTAGAATTTATATCTTTGTTTGCCATCTGTACACACTTCACACAATACTATTAGTAACAAGGATCCTACACAGTTTACAACTGTGTAGTTAAAACAAGATAGGGAAAAAGAACTTAAAGATTTGTAAAGATTTAAAAGAAACTAGAGTAAAGAGTAGAATTGCCCTGGATTGTTGCTGAAGCTCTGATTATATCATGTTAAATTTTCTCAATTTCCTTTGCAGGTGTATTGAGAAGTGCAGGAGTTGTGGTAAACACACAGCCCACTTTGTTCTTGGCCCAGTCCACTTCTTTTCTCTTCTTTCAAACAGAACGACCCAGTTGGGTCCTGCGGCACCCACGAACCGAAACAATAGGGACACGCGGATCCTTGCTGACCCGGAGTATAAAATTGTCTCTTGCAGTGAAACCCTACTCAGTTTCACTGTTGTTCTTCGCTGTGCCTCTTCTTCTTCTCTCTTCTTCTCTCAGGCCCGTACACTTAGGGTTTCGCTGCTCTCACTTAGACTGAGTGATGGAAGCGATGAAACACCTTGTTTCTGGTCGATGATGATTATGGTGATGATGAATCTTGCAAACCAACTGTTTGCACGACTGAGCCTCTAAATCTGAGATCAACACAAACTGTAACTTGTTCTGGGCTTGCAATCTCTGTTACCGTGAGCTTGACTTACTTCAAACTTCACCCAAACAGGTATTACTTCGTAGACTAGAAATCTTTCTGTTACCAGTTTGTGTTTCTTCCCAAATAGAAACCCTAACTTTCTGTTTATTGTGATTTTCAGGTATTTGGTACTAGGGTTTTGGCTCGCAGTACCTTACAAAGGTAAAACAACTGATTTCAGGTTTACTTTCTGATTACACTGTGAATGATATACAGAAACTTATCTGATCTCTGTTTTTCTTTTCATGTACTGACTTATTTGTTTGCTGGGTAACTGATCTTGGTGATTTCACTTCGTGAAATCACTCTTTCTACAAGACTTCTTGAATGAAGGTGATGAAACCCTTCACTCTCTTCTTGTTTCACTCTTAGCCTTTATTCACACAAACTCTAACTTCTCTGTTATCTGTTCTGTGCAATAAGACTGATGTTGGAATGAATCTTGCAATGTTCAACACCTTTGAACACCACAAGAACAAAACACTCAGAAGGTAAATTCTTATTCTTCCTTCTCTTGCTTGCCACTGTTTCTCCTTTCTGCACTTAGTTAGTTTTGATTCACCTAATCAATACTAACCCTTCACTTTCTTTCTCTTGTAGGTACCTGAATTTACCTAATTTCTGTACCACACACTTAAGAATCTTGAAGGATGCCTAATGGAGAAAACTGACTTTCAGAAAGATAGAGGAGACTGGAGAACGAAAGAATTGAATGTAAAACTTTGTAAAAACTTTATTTTCTGAATGTTATTATTTACACAATGTACATAGGTATTTATAGATACACATAGTGTAACACCCCGGTATTTTTATCGGGTAAAAATACCCAAGTGTACCATCATAAAATAATCAGAGATATTTTTCCTGTTTTAGATATTGAACATAAATAAAAACAACTCATAACTAGAGTCCAATATCCAAATACCAAGAAATAGCGGAAACGATTTTACAACTTTTACTGATACAAGTTATACAATCGAAAATACAAAAATCTCGAGGGAAAGACAATAACAATGAAAACTAAGTCTTCACCGTCTTCATATGCACACCACCTAGCTGTGCTTCTTCACCTTTTCTTTTTCCCCTGCTTCTCTGTAAAACCACAAAATATAAACAGTGAGATACAATCTCAGTGAGTTCTACCGAGACCCCTACTAACACTCGCGGTCCAATTATGAAATCTTTTATCTCGGAGTTTAATTTATAAACCCCGCAATTTAACCTAGCACGACACCGGCCCCAGACATGGTAATCCCGATGAATCGCACTAGATAACACGGCACCGACCCCAGACATGGTAATCCCGATGAACCGCATTATTTAGTCCTTAACACAGCACCGACCCCAGACATGGTAATCCCGGTGAACCGTATCATAGAACTTTCTTTCTTGTAGTTTAATTTATAGACCACGCAATCTAACCTAGCACGACACCGGCCCCAGACATGGTAATCCCGATGAATCGCACTACATAACACGGCACCGACCCCAGACATGGTAATCCCGATGAACCGCATTATTTAATCTTTGACACACCACCGACCCCAGACATGGTAATCCCGGCGAACCCCATAACCAATAGTGTTTCCTAATGGCACAGAGCCTAGGGTAAGGGCTCATGACTTCCCCGCCTAGTATGTCAACATGGGTCGTCACCCAAACTCGATATAATATATATATATGTATATATATATACAATAACATGAACATTTAGTTCATTTACATTCAGACCTATAACTGAACATAACACCCGCATCGGGCTATTTCCCATAGTCGATATAATATATATATATATATATATATATATATATATATATATCGTGAATCATAGACCGGTTTAGACGAATGAATAATAATCATTCCGCGTCGGTTATACCATACCACGTAGGACTCATAGTCCGCTTTATTATTAATAAAACATATCCGCACACGTGTACTATTATTCGGCTTTTCGAAACAATTCCGACTTCAAAAGTATTTTATAAAACCCCTTTGAAACATACCCAAAATCATGGCATTATAAGCCTAATATTATTATAGAAGGGTTAGGAAAGGAATAGGAGAGGATTGGAATCGATCGGGATCATTTCGGGCAAGTTTGGAAAATTTGGGCAGAACACAGCGCACGGTTCGTGCGCCCATACGCACGGGTCGTGTGCCCTGTATTGCATTTTTGAAGACAGAAACAGAAAGATCCGCACGATCCGTGCGCCTGAGACGCACGGGTCGTGCGCTTTTGACAGCATTGTATTTTATCCCGTTTTCCCAATTTTCGTCGTTCTGACCAATTCCGATACCTGTTCCAGTCCAGTCCTAACACCAAAATAGTACAAAAACATATCCAACGTCCTCGCTCGATCAACCAATCCAATCAAAGACTCAACACATTCGAGTTTTATCAAAATTCGACATATTCAAAAATAATGGTTTTTGACTCAAAATCTTCCGAAATTAATCACTAAAAATTCCATTTCAACACGACTCAACCCGAGACTCGTTCCGATTAATTCCTAACCCGAAACAGACAATATCCAGAAATATTCCAGTCCAGCGAAAGCGATAAAACAGTTAATTAATTAATTCGAAACATAAAATCCTAAACGTGAGTAGAACTCACCCTTGAAGCGTGAACCACGATCGAGCCGAATTCACCGAGTAGCCACACGAACGCTCCCCGCTTAAACTCTCCGTTCCGACGACGCCACTTCCGCTTTCAAAGCTTTCCACTCGATCGCGAAACCTCATTTTAACCGAAATACCGATTTCCCCGAAATTCTCCACGGACACTATTCATCATCTTCCCCAACTTCTAATCACTATTCACAAAAACCCCAAATTTGATTTCTCAAATCTCACCCAATCAAACCTTGATTCTTTCACTCCAAGCTAGTACCCAAGCCTCCATTCGAACTCCCCTAGCCTTCAAACCGCTTTATTGACGAAGATAGCTCTCAAAAACGCCACCTTGAGCTTCAAACCGAAAATGGTAAATTCGTGTAGAGTGAGTTGATGATGAAGATGTTGGTACCAAATCGAAGAGGAAGTAACGCTGAGCATTTTTCGTGTTGGACGAAAGTCGTTTTGATGAGCCTAACCTTCCCCTTTTTCCTCTTCTTCTTCCTTCCCCTTTCTTTCTCTCTTCTTTTCTTTTTCTCCTCTCCTCTCTGTTTCTCGCGTGGCTTTCTTCTTTCTTTTCTTTCAATTCTTTTCTTTCCTTTCTTATTAACACACACACACACGTATATACATATATTTATTTAATAAATATATGGCAATGTGGTCAAATTACCATATTGATCTAAATCTTCTATTTCGATTCCGAAACTTCCTTGATCCGTATTATCCGGTTAACGATCCGATGACAACCAATAAATAATTTTAGCACTCAATAAATTTACCAGTCAAGTACTAAATTAATTTAATTGGGTTAACATCCAAATAATTCGGTTAATTATTTTGCGGATGTTACACATAGAGCACAAAAGTGGACAGGTCAGTTAGGAGGAGTTAGTTAGTTAAGCCTAACAAACTCCTAACTGAATAAACCACCTAGGCTATTTTACATAACAAGCTTTCTTTCTTTTAAACTATGTGTAACTAGTTTAAAAGTAGTTATAGGTTGTATGTGAACAGCTGGCTGTAACAGCTATATTTTAAATAGACTAGCTGTTTAGACTAATTGGGTTTGAAAGATTACCAATTTCAACAATTGCTTGCTTGAGTGTGGTTCGACGTTCAAAACAGAAGACAAAAGAAGAAATGAAAGTATTATCTAATTGATGGAGTAGAGGACAGAGAATTAGTTTTCAATCTAGAAAGGAATTGAAGAAATAAATTCTTAGCTATGAGGAGCACCTTCCAGTAGCCTCACGGTTTTCCAGCTGAGGGTGAAATAGGATTTTGATTGTGGCTTTGAAATCAAAGGCAACACATGGCCTGTAATTTTTTTTTGGAAGCCACGTGGATGATGGGTTTCTGTATATGTTTCTGGAAAATGGGTTGAAGATGAAAACAAAAACGAAAATGGGTTCTGTAACATTCATCATTCATCTTCATCTGGATTTCCCCTTCTATCTCTCTCTCTTCAAAAAAATTGTTTCCAGATCTTCAAAAAAAATCGTTGATGATTGTTTCAGATCCCCTACCCAATTTGTTTTGAAGAAGATGAATTCAATTGTTTTTTTAATAAAACATTAAATAAAAAATTCTGTAGGTGAGAATGATGAATTTGCGTTGATGATAAAACATTAAATAATCAATTTGCGTTGATGATGAATTTGCGTTGATGAATTTGGGTTGATGAATTTGCGTTGAGTTTCTTGGTTTGGTAGGAAGAAGAAGAAGAAGAATGATGAATTTGCGTTGATGATGAAATGCCAGTTTTTTTTTTTTAAATTAAGTAGCAAATGATGTAATATATACTGGTAGGTGAGATAATAATCACAAATATTAATGTGGCTCAGTGGTTAGGAGATGTGTGGGTGAGTAAGAGGTCACGAGTTCAACACCCCCCTTGGCCACAAAAATATTTAATTTTGAGTGTAACAACTAGTGCCACGTGGCAGCCAATGCTGACGTGGCATATGTCAGTGCCACGTGGCACTGGTGACATAGGAGCTGACGTGGCATGTCAGTGCCACGTGTCACAGAGACCCAATAATAAGGTGACACGTGGCAGGGGGTAACTGGATATGTGACATTTTACATATTTTAACAGAAAATTTAACGGCAGGGGGGTAACTGGATAACTTTACATTTTGCAAGGTTTGTTTTAAATGTTTTTTTTTTGCAGGGGGTAACTGGATAATGGCTATATTTGCAGGGGGTAATAACTATTTAAACCAATAAAAAATGTAGGCGCTAAATACTACCGCGTTTTGTGAATTCCCAAATGTTTTTGTGCCAAACCAAAAAATCAACACAAAAAATTTAATCCCACACAAAACAAAAAACTCAAAAATCAAGGTTTCTCTTCTCAAAACAGTCACGCACTCATCTGATAAAAAAACTCACGCATCAAAATCTCAGAAACGCGAACTCACCCTCCGTTCCCTTCTCAGAAATTCATCTCCTCCCTCGCGCGAACTCACCCTCCGTTCTCAGAAGATCTTACACATCTCTCAGCGATTTCATCAGTTTCGTTCCTCTCACGCACTCAGCAATTCATCTCCTTCCTCGATTTCTCTCAACCAAAGATTTTGATTTCAAGATTCAGTTTCGTTTCTCTCTCTCTCACCCAGAGATTTTGATTTAAGGTTCCTCTCTCTCTCTCTCTCTCTCTCTCATTTTAGTGTTTAGAGCGAATCAAGGTTTGTGTTTAGGGTTCTATTTTTGTGGCAATTTCGGATTCTAACTGAAAGTAGAGTATAGGGTTTATTTTTTGTGGCATAATTTGTTTTGGTAATATTATTCGAACTGAAAGTAGAGTTTAGGGATCGCAATTTCAGATTGGAACTGAAAGTAGAAATTGTTTTAGTGTTCTCGTTTTTATCACTTCCTCCTTTTTCCTAATTGAGTCTTCAAAATCAAAGTTTAAACGAAGTCCATAATTTGTTTTGGTAATGTTATCATGCTCATTGTTTTTCCCTTTGTTTATATAGTTGAAGAATACTCTGGATAAGGAGCTTTTGCTTATGTAGAGGTGGCAGTTAACGCAACACTTATCCCACTTATCGACCGGTGAAGAATGGTCTCCTCATTCATTAGAATTGTGCCTTTTGTGATGATTTCTACTGCAAAGCCTAAATAAGGTTGGAATTTCCTGCTGTTCCCTTTATTTTTTAGTAATATGCGTTTCTTGGGGCTCTCTGTGCTAGCTTCAAAACATATTTTGCTACATCATTTATTTCTTAACAGTCATTAATCTTTAGTAAATAGAAAAGTTACAAGTAGTGAGGATGGAGAGCCTCCTTCTCAAGTTGAGTTGTTCATCGAAACACGACAAAGTAAGAAAGGAAAGCAATTGAACAAAGAAACAAATGATACAATTGTAAGTTTTATTCAATGAATTTATCATTTCAAATATAATAATGTATATCTTTAACTATGATTGCTTTTTAAATATGCTAGATAAAATTTCAAGACTTGGTGAGTTCTGGTCAATCTTCTTCGAAATCTTTTCAAAATGTGGTTGGTAAAGAAAAATCGGAGAGAGTACGTACCCATGGAAGAGCGGTAACAACTACTATGTTGAAGAGAAATGAAGAAATTGCAGAAATCAAGAGAGCACATGCAAATGAGGTGGAACAACTAAAAAAAGAACATGCCAAAAAGATGAATGAACTAGAAGAGAAAAACCAAATTTTTCAGAAAGGGATGGAGAACAAATTTCAACTTCTAGTGAAGACCTTAGTAGCTCAAAGCAACTCAAGGTTGAATGTGGAGGCATTGGCAGCTTTGTTTTCAACTCCGTCTGATGCTAATAGTGCTCCACATTCTTCGACATCAACACATGCCCCAGAAACTCATAAGTTAAGAGTCACTTTCTAAATATTGTTTTGTAACGTTCCCAAATTTTTAAGTACGAGTTTGGACTGAAATAGTTATATTACCAAAGGACATGGAACCTAAAGGTTATTTCCTAGCCTTTAAAAAGAGTAATATAAATTTTGTGCAATTGAAAAAGAAAAAAAAAAAAGAATGAAGGTTAACGCATGGTGGGAAGGATTCAAGTGCATAACACATTTATATATTATTATAATCTATATGGTGTTGTGCTTGTATTTTCACACATTTGAATATTTAATAGTAAAAATATATTATTATTATTATTATTATTATTATTATTATTATTATTATTATTATTATTATTATTATTATTATTATTATTATATTTAATCAGAGCCAATCGAGAAACTTCTTTCAACATCTACATTGACCTTAACAATTACCATGACCATTAGAAACAAAAAGAAGCAAGAAGGAACAAAATTGGGGATTAAAGATTAGTAAGAAAAGAGAGTGCATCACCGAAAAGAGAAGGTTACGATTACGAGAATAAATGGAGCAATTGTGATGCTGCGACATTGAGAATAGAATGAAAGAGCAGATTTGTGTTGAGTTGGAAATGAGAGAATAGATTTTGAGTGAGCTGGTGAAATTTGTATAGAAGGAGAAAATCATCAAAGGAAAGAAAGTTTAGAGGGTTGGAGATGGTAAATGCTTGGAAATGGAAGGAGATTATTAATACAATCACATCCTTTTGGAGGTATGGGGAAATTTCATCTATCAGGATATAGAAATATTTACGTTAGGAATAGGTACTGGCACTATTAGTTTTATCCTATACGTAATTTATTTAGTTAACACTGATTTAGTTTTATTGTAATCTAGATATGGCAAATTCATTACTTCAATATCGGTGCTCGAATCCCCTCTCACCGGCTTAGGAAGTTGGTGTGTAAATAATGAGGACTATAACAGTCCTATATATTTCTTTTCACTCATTTTATACTTATTTGATGACATCTTTTGCTTATGTTTACTTGAAACACTTTGTTTTCTTAGAGGGACATAGTATTATCATCATATAGTTCGCAAAATTTAAATAAATGGATTTTGTTGGACATTTGGTTTGATATTTGTGATTGAGATATATTTTTATATATGAGTTTATCTTATTAAAGTTTCGAAACGATTTGGGGTAAAACTTTCTCAGAACACTGCATGCTAACAGCAGTATGTGTTAGTCTCGGTGCACCATGATTTATCTTTAGGCAGGGAGCATACTTGTATATTTCGAGGCGGGGAGCCTATCATTGATATTTCGAGGCGGGGAGCCTATTATTGATATTTTGAGGCGGGGAGCCTATTATGGATATTTCGAGGCGGGGAGCCTATTGTTGATATTCGAGGCGGGGAGCCTATTATTGATATTTCCCGGCGGGGAGCCTATTTCAGTTTTGTATATGTATTACCCCATTTACGACTTTATACGATTTACTTATTTAACTATGGTATTCATGGAAATCACTTTATGATCGGTATTATCGTGTCCTGCTTGTTATGCTCTTCATTATTTGCTCACTGAGTGGTGACTCACATAGTCTCTTTTATATGTTTCAGATTCCCAGGTTCATGCTGAACCGAGCTCCTCCGTGAGAGTCTAGTCTCTCACTTCTTGGTGAAGTCTCGTTTTGGTTTTGAAGGGCCATGTGATAACTCTTAGAAATAAGAGTTATTTATGCCAAAACAAATGAGAATTAAACTTGTTCAATGGCAATTAGTGTAAACAAATATGGATTTTCTGCATAATTAAATATAAGTATGTTTGTGTTGTGTAAAAAGTATTTTGGGCACTTTTGGTTCCATTTTGTGGGATTTTACCTTGTATTTAGTTGTGCAGGAAAATTTAGTCCAGATGCTGTTCGTAGTGTTGTGATAGCACGAGCGTAGCTGGCTTGCGCATAAAAAATTATCTAAAGTGGCCGAAGTTTTTAAATGAAGAAAAATGATGTTTTGTCTTATGTGGATATGTGCAAAAGGAATCTGCTTTATTAATGAGGCACTACAAGACAAAATGTCATTACTTTTTTGGGTTGGCAGCACTGTTCAGAATTTGCCTTGGCCTAATTGGTACTGGGAGAGAGAAATTACTATAAAAGGCAAGGCTTAACCTAAAAAGGAGACACCCCCCACTCATCCATACCCTCCATCCACGAAACCCTAGCAGGCGCCATCACCCCATCTTCATCCATTCCACCTCCATCACCATTTTTGGAGCTGAGAATTCACATTCTGTAGCACTGTTTTTCATCAACACAGCACAGATTCTGTGGATCAGATTTGCAGCATTGGAAGCTTATTTGGAGTTCCAATTTGTTTGTAATTCATTCCTTCCTCTGTGTATTTTTTATCTAAGTTGTAATTGTGATTATCATGACTTCATTTGGGGTAACGAAGTACTACTTTGCCATGTCTAAGCTCATTATGAGCTAGATTTTTTTATAGTCAAGACAATGGTGAAGTAATTATGAATTAATGATGAGATGTTGTGATTAATGCTTGATGCTTCATTAACTTGTGCGATTTAATGCTACACACTCTTTTTGAACTTGATCACTTTAATTAGGGTAATGTGCTTTAATTTCTGGAAAGGATTAAAGTGCTGATTTCACAAGTTAATATAGTTTGAAAGGTAATAGGAATATTACTTTTTCCTATTGAAGGATAGGAATATGAAGCTAGGGCTATAGTGTGATCTGAAACGTGCTTTTCACCCTACGGAATGAACCTCATGGGAGCTTAGGAATAAGGAAACCTTGAAAACATTTCGTTTCCCAGTGATAGGAATATCCATATTCATTCTGCACACTGAATGCTATCATAGCACTGGTCACAGCATTAAGTCATTATTGATTAATTACTGATCATTGTCTTGGCTATATCTATCTCTCTGATTCAACATTATTGTTACTATCTTTTATTGTCATTTTCCCTATTAATTTATTGTCCTAATCATTTTAATCAAATATGTTACTTGTTACTTTATTGTCTCACTAACTAGATTAGCTAAATTGGGAATTTGTAAAGTTAACCATTTTGTTTGTTTGTTATTAGGTGCAAAATTTCTATTTTGTATTGTGTTGTCCTTGATGTTCTTAGTGTACTAATTGTGTTTGCATTTTTGTGAAAGAAAAAAAAACTATAGCCATGGGACATTGGTATTTTGACTCTATGCAAGCAAGAAGTGTCCAAGTCCAACCACAAAATTTCAATTATGGTTGCTATGGGGGTGAATATGAAGGGGACTGTTTTGAGACAAGTTTCACGTCTGTGACAGCCCAAAATGAGAATTATGCCATAAAAAATTTCATGTTGGAGCAAGAGACATACTCTCTAGCTCAAACCGAAGGATTCCACGAGGCATCTTCAATTTCCAAGAATTTGTGGCTCAATCCCTTGAGGGTACCAAGGAGGATAACGACAACTTTCAATTGTCATGTAAGAATATAGAGGCTCACATTAGATCAATTATGGAGCATCTAAAAGAAGAGGATTGTGTTGAAGAAGTGGTTGAGCTAGAAGAAAAGATTTGTGTTGAAGAGGTGGCTGAGCAAGAAAAAGAGAGTGTAGAGTCGGAAAATGAATGTGTCCATTTGGAAGTAGTGGAAGAAAAAGAAAAAAAGAATGTAGTAGTAGTAGTAGTAGTAGTAGTAGTAGTAAAAGTAGAACAACAAGAAAAAGAAAAAATAGTGAGAAGGAAGAGAAACCAAGGGTGAGGCGTGAGGGGAGTTATGTGACATTTAAAACTCAACCCGTGGTAATTGAAGACAAGAGTCCTCCACACAACAAGTTCCATTTTTCTCAAGAATGGAGGAATTCATATCCCAAATGCTTAGTTGTTGGGGCATGGGAACACTTGCTTCCCTATGCCAAATACATGGGATTTCTGCACAAAGGAAGAAAGCAGATGAATGAGATTTTCTTCTTGTCATATTACCCACAATAACATGTGTGTTAAAAGGGCAAGTCTAGCTAAAGACTATAAATTAAGCACTGCTGGGAGGCAACGCAGATTCTAACATTTTTAGTTCTTTGTTTGTTGTTCATTTTCATTTTTAGGAATCAAATTGGTGGGTTCGCTGTTGTTTTGGGGTAAATTTTGCTATTTTGGAGTTGTTTTTGGTGTTATGCATTGTGCAGTATTTTAACAAATGCTGTCACAGCGCCAAATATCACCATTTACAGCACCAAGACTTAGCACAATGGTGTTGCAGAAGCTGCTGGAGAAGGCCACAAAGCAAATTCAAAATTGGAAATCGTGGGGGAGACTGTGGCAAAGAAGCCTAGGACCATTTTTGAATCCCGAAGGAGTGCCAGGCTAAATTTAGGGAAATAATCTGACCCTTTGTTATTTGTTTTTGTCATTTCCATTTTGTTTTGTTACTGCTGTCCTATTTCGTTAGTTTCTCTAATGCTGTCCTGTTTTTAATTTTCTGTTCTGTTGCTGTCCTGTTTTCAATTTTCCGTTATATGCTGCCTGTAAAGCTGTCACAGCAGTTGTTAATGCATAATGAATAAAATTTTAAATTCTAAGTATCAAGGTAGAACTCAATGAGGATAGTCAGAATTGGTGTAGGCTTAGAATTCTGACTGAAATAGCCTAGCCCTCTAGTATACACTTAGCTATTGTACTTTGGAAGTAGGTGTAAGGCATTGCTTAGGTGGAAGTTAGGTGAATGCTTAGTAAGGACTGAACCTGCCTGGACTTTGATAGAAACTGCTAGTAAGGTAGAAAATAAGTTTGGGGGTAGCCTAATAAAGGTGAGACCAAAGCTAAAAGAACAAGAGTGTAGGAAAAGAGGGTGCACACTTGCAAAAGTAATATATATAAAATCAAATACAAGGTTGGCTGCTGAGTAGGGAGACTGTTTTGTGGCGACACCATTACAGTTTCAGTCGAAAAGTATTCAACCTACAAAAGAAAAAAAGAAAAAGAGGTGTGCACTACTCTATGTCATCAAAAAAAGATTGTATGGCCTAAGTTATTCATGGATGCAAATTACGAAAGGCTACCCTTGTGTGAATCATTTAAACTTTGCTTGTAGCTATTGAGAAGGAAGAGCAATGTAGGAAATTCTAAGTAGGATTCGAAGCCAAACCTAATAATTGTTGGAGCCTATGGAAGGAGTGCAAGAGAACACACACACACATAGAGGGAAAAATCTATGATTTCAAGAATTGCTAAGGGTTCTTAATGTGTTATGTCGGAGAGGAAAACCTTGAGAAAAATAGAGCTGTGCTGGAGCTGTTTTGAATGCTGTTAATTGCTGTTGTGCTGTTTGAGTTTCATTACTTGAATGCAAGCAATGGTTCAAGTTTGGGGGTGTGATAACTCTTAGAAATAAGAGTTATTTATGCCAAAACAAATGAGAATTAAGCTTGTTCAATGGCAATTAGTGTAAACAAATATGGATTTTATGCATAATTAAATATAAGTATGTTTGTGTTGTGTAAAAAGTATTTTGGGCACTTTTGGTGCCATTTTGGGGGATTTTACCTTGTATTTAGTCGTGCAGGAAAATTTAGGCCAGATGCTGTTCGTAGTGCTGTGATAGCGTAGCTGGCTTGCGCATAAAGAATTATCTAAAGTGGCCGAAGTGTTTAAATGAAGAAAAATGATGTTTTGTCTTATGTGATTATCATGACAGCATTGGAAGCTTATTTTGAGTTCCAATTTTTTGTAATTCCTTTCTTCCTCTGTGTATTTTTTATCTAAGCTGTAATTGTGATTATCATGACTTCATTTGGGGTAACTAGGTACTACTTTGTCATGTCTAAGCTCATTATTAGCTAGACTTTTTTATAGTCAAGACAATGGTGAAGTAATTATGAATTAATGATGAGATGTTGTGATTAATGGTTGATGCTTCATTAACTTGTGCGATTTAATGCTACACACTCTTTTTGAACTTGATCACTTTAATTAGGGTAATGTGCTTTAATTTCTGGAAAGGATTAAAGTGCTGATTTCACAAGTTAATATAGTTTGAAAGGTAATAGGAATATTACTTTTTCCTAGTGAAGGATAGGAATATGAAGCAAGGGCTATAGTGTGATCTGAAACGTGCTTTTCACCCTACGGAATGAACCTCATGGGAGCTTAGGAATAAGGAAACCTTGAAAACATTTCGTTTCACAGTGATAGGAATATCCATATTCATTCTGCACACTGAATGCTATCATAGCATTGGTCACAGCATTAAGTCATTATTGATTATTGTCTTGGCTATACCTATCTCTCTGATTCAACATTATTGTTACTATCTTTTATTGTCATTTGCCCTTTAATTTATTGCCCTAATCATTTTAATCAAATATGTTACTAGTTACTTTATTGTCTCACTAACTAGATTAGCTAAATTGGGAATTTGTGAAGTTAACCATAATCAATCATCGTGGGAACGATATCTACTTATCACTTTATTACTTGTTTGACTGTGTATACTTGCACACGTTTTTGTACAACAGAGCCTATTATTGATATTTCCCGGCGGGGAGCCTATTTCAGTTTTGTATATGTATTACCCCATTTACGACTTTATACGATTTACTTATTTAACTGTGGTATTCATGGAAATCACTATATGATCGGTATTATCGTGTCCTGCTTGTTATGCTATTCATTATTTGCTCACTATGTGGTGACTCACATCGTCTCTTTTATATGTTTCAGATTCCCAGGTTCATGCTGAATCGAGCTCCTCCGTGAGAGTCTAGTCTCTCACTTCTTGGTGAAGTCCCTTTTTGGTTTTGGAGGGCCACTACTTTTGTTAGCTATATTATCTTTTGTTTCCATGTGTATTTGTGTTAGACTTATTGTATTTACTCTCAGTTAGTTGTTAGACTTATTGTATATACTCTCAGTTAGTTAGCCTTATTGTATTTTAATTTTTCTAGTTTAGGGTAATTTAGTCTTTTTCCCTTACTTCTTTTGACTTGTATTTAAACTCCCTAATGGGCAATTTATCTATTGAGATTACATTTTTACCAAATTAACATGGTATCAGAGCTAGAAGAGGGTTTGAAATCAACTACCATCGAGAATAGGATGCCATCCAACCTAGCGTTTCCAATCGCCCTCAGAGAAGACCTTTCCTGTATTAAACATTCATTATCAACAAACAGTACTTGGCAATATTTAGAGGCTTGAAGTCTGCCAACAGTTGTAATGTTTTTGGAAAAATTAGGAAGGTAAAGTACATCATACAATACAAGGTCAGGTGTAAGAAAGATAGTACCACTATAGGAAGCAATTGTCTTAGTACCGTTAGGAAGGGACACAGATACGGGTCGGATGGCTTTATAAGTGGCAAAAAAATGTAGAGAGGATGCTATATGGTCAGTCGCACCAGAGTCTATAAGCCATAAGGAAAGAGAGTTACCGGAACTCGTGAGAGGAGTTGCAACTTATTGTGCACTTGCCAGGGAGATAGTAGCGATAGTGGTAGGTGCAGAGGAAGGAAGCAGCACCAACAGACTCTGAATTTGAGCTTTCGTGAATCCTAAAGAGGAAGAGGCTGAAGAGGGAGTCATCGGTTTCCTAGACTTGAAACCCAGAGGATAGCCATGCTTGATGAAGCATGTATCAATAGTGTGGTTGGTCCTGTTGCGGTGAGTGCAAAATCTATTTCCAGAAGCCATGGAAAAAAAAAATAGATACGATAGATGATCGATCCAAAATTCCACCAATAACATCAACAACTATCCAGAAATTTAGAACTAGTAACAATAGCAACAATCAAAAAATCTAGAGCCAATAACAACAACGGGTAACAATAACAATCAGCAACAATCAGTACCAATCAACAAATCCAGAAATTCAGAGAGCAAATAGCAGTAACCTTGCGATCTCGAGACGCAATGCGAAAACCAGAGGAGAGCGTGGTGCTTGAAGGTCCAATCTTGGTTGGTCTCTGTGAGGCTCTGTACAAATCTTTAGATGCTCTGTACAAATCTTTAGACAACCCGATAATGTACAGAGCATCTAAAGATTTGTACAGAGTCTCTCTGTTGGTCTCTGTGAGGACCAATCTTGGTTGATATTCTATGTTTTGAATATACAGGTGTGTACGATATTTTGGGATGTCCATATTTCAAAGGAGGTTCTGCCGAATTTTTGTTAGAAATTTCTTCAAAATATCGGCTATTATAGGTTTAATATGACGAGTCTTCTTCGGATTGACTTGAGTTGTCGAGGCTTGTGTCAGAATAGGCAATATTTTATTGTATAGTTTACTTTGTAATACTTAGTCCGGTAGCTCACTTGGTATGAGTCCGTAGATGAGTTTGTATAGGCGTTAGCTTGTTAGTCTTAGTAATTGGCTCAGCTTCCTTTAACTGATTCAGTTGTGTACATTGTTGTATATATAGGGATTGATCCCTCATTCAATAAACAAGTTCAGTTTTATAATTCTAACATGGTATCAGATGAAATTTTTTGCTGAACTTCACTTTTCTCTCTCTCGCGAGTCTTCTCCCCAAACTCTCATTCTCACTCGCGAATCTCTCTCTCTCTCTCTCTCACAGATACCTCTCTTTCTCTCTCGCGAGTCTCTCCTTCTCAGAAGCAGAAAACCACCATAGCCGTTTCTCTCAAAACTCCATCACTCAGCGTCTGCCATCTCCCTTCGTCCTGTTCACGCACCAAAAAACACCATAACCATTCTGTTTTTCCCCTTTCTCTCTTTCTCCGTCTCGCGAGTTCTCTCTCTCCAAAAAGCCAAAACAGTTTTTCACTCTTCTTCATCGCAATTTTATATGCGATGCTCTCTCTGGATCTCGATCTGCTTCTACTTCGATTGCCGCTTCACAACGCTGTATCGTCCTCCTCTGGATATCGATTTCAGGTTCTTGTTTCTCGGATTCATGATCTGAATCTTGATCAGCTTTGTGTTTTGCAACTGTTTCTTCATCTGAATCTGTTGCGGTCCTCTCTCTGAAGTTCGATCCTTGATGATTCTGGTTCGTTTTTCCCCTTTCCTTTTGACCTAAATCGATTTCCCCTTTCTTGATCTTGATTCAGAATTGTTTTCTCTCTTTAATCGATTCTACTATTTCTCTTCCGATTTTGGATTGTAACCTGGATCGGTCTCCATTAGCAGTTTCGATTTCTTCTCATCTGTTTCTTGAATCGATTCTTCTCTGATTCACAGTCGCTTTTTCCAGTTCGTGTTTGTTTTTTCTCTTTCTGTTCTCACTTCGAATCACGTTTTCTGCTCTTGATTCGAAGCCTTTTTTTCTGTTCTTGTTTCGTTTTTTTTGGTTGCAGTTTTCCCCTATATTTTCAGTTCTCGACGCTGTGCGCGCTTTCCCCTTTTTTCTTGCTTCTGTGACCTTAATCGTTCTCTTGTTTGCTTATTTGCAATTTCAATTCCCTCTCCTCTGTTTCTGAAACTGAAATTCAGTTTCGGTTTCGTTTATTTTCTCGATTGATTTCGATTCAGTTTGCGTTTTCGATACGTTATGATTTTTTTTTGACTGAGTCTTAGTTTTTCGATCTAACTGTTCGGTTTTTGATTGAGTTTCAGTTTCGGTTTCTTCTCTGATAATTCGATTGTTGCATATGGTGAACATTTTATTTGAAGTTGCTTAGATATGCAAGATGCATCCTAGAAAAGCAATATTAATTGGAGGGATAGTTCCTTTAATCATGGTTTTGTCATGGAATTTGATTGTTTTGGGGCTTGTAGGGACTAATAAAGCAGCAATAGCAACCAGGATGCACAACATATCACTTTTACTTTTTGTGAATCCATCTGCTTTATCTGCAGTTCAAGGATTTGCATTCTCTGCTATGGCAACTAGTTTGATAGGATATGCTGTGAGCTTGCCTAAGCAGATTCTTGACACATTGGATTTGGTGTTTGGAAAAAGTGGTGAAGATTTTAATGAGAATGGGAATGGAAGTGTTGGATTGGCTTCTTACTCAGGAGGGGATAGTGTTGGTAGTTCAGGGAAGGTTGGTTTCAAAGATTCAAGAACAGGATCTGAAATTAGATCAAATGAGAAAACATTTGATTTAATTAAAAATCTTGTGACACTATTAGTCCTTGGTTTCTCAGTTCTGAGCTTCATATTTTAAGCCTACTTTCTCAAGAGCTCTTGATTTTGCTGGAGTTTATGCTAATTACTTGATTAGTATATCTTTTCCACTTGCTAGCACTATTGATGCATCAGTTTCCATTTTTATATGAATGAATTGCAGATTTATATATTTAGCCTTTGGAATGTTGTAGTTTGATGTTGCAAGCAAATGATGTATTTTTAATAGAGTATTGTATATTGCATTAATCGGGTTTTTGTTACTTTTGTAGGAAAATAATGAAGGTATAGATGAAGGTCTTGATGGCTTGGATGAAGGAGAGTATGAAGATTCGTGAAGTTTTATTTTGGAAATCGAATTTTTTTTTTTTGCAATATAAGGATAAACTTTTGTTGTACTTAATTATGTTGTTTAAGATACATTAAATACTTGAAGTAGCAAATTACTTTTTTTGTATTTTTTAGTTTGTAATAACAGTTGATTTGGTAAAGAATTAATGATTAGAATTGTTTTATTTTAGGTTCAACATTAATGTTTCCTTTGAAATGTTTAGAATTAAGAAGTTTGTTGTGTGATGCTACTGATACCAATGATTTCGCGCTATTTTTTGCGGTTGTCACTAATAGCAACGGTTTTATTTCGTTGTTGTTGACACAGCTTCTTAAAATTAATAGGGAACGGTTTTTTCGTGTTGCCAATGACTGCAACGGTTTACTCTATCAAGGAGAATGGTTTTAGACCGTATTCTTTGAAAGTATTAGGCAATAGTTTTCCAGTGTTGCCATACCTGGCAATAGTTTCCACGGGTTTCCATATCTGGCAACGGTTTCTAAGTGTTGTCCTAATTGGCAACGCTTACTGACCATTGCCATAGCGTGAAAAACAAAACCGTTGCGCTTCAGTTATCAATGGCAACAGTTTTTGGTGTGTGTTGCCTTTGGGCCCAAAAAACCGTTGCCTGTAGTTTAGGCAACGTACACAGGAACAACAGTTTCAAATTTGCTGCCGAATGGTAACACAACGGTTTTTCAGGTTTACGAAACAGTTTTTGAGCGTTGCCTTTGGGTCAAAATGCTGTAGTGAATATCAGTGTTTTGCGATTTAAGTTTTCATTTTGAAAGTTTTGTGGTTATCTATATTTATTAAAAATAAGAGTCACTTAGGGGCTATTGCAGCCGTTAGGAATCAATTATCCTTTTTAGTTAGTTTGTTAAGCTCTATATATAGAGCACTCTATATTCACATTTGATAACTATTTTTTCACATTTGATCTTCATCTCTTTGATCCCGTGATATCTAACATGGTATTAGAGCGATATCGCTGTGCGGTTTACAGTGATTTTGAAGATGAAGAAGAAGAGACATATTCTGTGTGTGAATAGGAAGCGGGGGATGAAGATGAATTTTCTGATCGAAAGAAGGAAGATGATTCAGTTTCTGCAATGGTGGAAATCAACAACTCTGATTTCATCTTTGGCGGTTTCAATCAAGATTCATATCTTCAAACAGTTTGTGTGACTCCAATGATTTTAATCAAACCAGAAATTGAAGGTTCCACTATGAAGATCAACGAGTGTTGTCTAAAATGATGTGCAAGTGTACACAGTCCAACAAGTAGTAAAGTGATAAATAGAGATCATTCCCACGATGATTGAAGTCTAATATGTGCTTAATTTGGCTAACAAATTAGTGACGTAAAATAAAATGACACAAGTTTTTGAAACCATCATTAATAAACAATTAAAGTAAAGGGGTGAGAAAATCAGAGTTGAAAATAAGTTGGAATGCTTTTACTATGTAAATCCATTAAAATACTTTAATGTTGTATCTGATGATGCAGCCTTAGGTGCTGTCGCATCAGTGTGTACCTATTTAAATACTCGTCACTAGGGTTTCGTTACAAGAGATTATGTCTAAGCCCTAAATAGGTTCACCCTAGGCTATTACACACCCACAGTGTTCACCTTATGAAATTTGCCCTCCTATGTCTAGGTTTTAAGCAAGGAGTAGTAAAGTGTCATTTAATACTCACTATCCATATTATCTTTTGATATCTATTCATAAATATTTTTAGAATTTAAAAATGCTACTTAAAATTAGTTGGCCATTCCTAATTCAAGATGGAAATATTAACTCACAAAATATGCTAAAACATCAAACACGCTTCATTAAATGTACTAAAACTTCATTACATAGTGTTAACACCCAAAAATAACTGAGTCGTAGGCCGATGACGGAGTGAAAGAAGGGAGTAGTGTTGAGGTGCTAAGGCAGGCCACCTGACAAAAGTTTAAGAGATAATTGGCAAAAAGAAGAACTCAAGAGAAGCCTTCAGGGTATATCACAAGACAACTCCCCGAGGAGAGGGTTAGCCCGAGGAGCAACAAGCAAGGCCGAGGGAGAGCAAAGCCTCAATCTATAGAGTGCCACGGCTGAGGTAGGCTCGGGTGCCTGAGTTACTTCCCGAGGACAAAGGCTAGCTGAGCAAGCCAAGTGGCTGAGGCAAGGCAGGCTCGCTTGGAAGGCAAGTAAGAGGGAGCACGAAGACAGAACGTGGGAACAGTTGAAAGATCAAGCGAAGGAGTGAGGCCTTGAAAAGCGGAGTGAGGGAGTTCACCCCACTAACCGTGCTAGTAAGATCGTGGGTGGTTACTCCGCCTCTTTAGGGCTTAGGAACGATGACAATCGTTGATATTAGATTGATCCAACGGTAGGCAAATGTTGGCTATAGTGGTGGCCGACGAGGGCCTATTTATATAATTAGAAGAGCAATTGTACAGAATACACACATCAATCAATCAAAAACTCTACGTTTATTTTATCTATCTGCTTTTATCGCACTTTATCTTTATTTCCATGCATTAGCTAGTAGTATAATCCAAACCTCGCAGTCCCTCTCACCCAACCTGGCCCTTTCTGGAAGAGTCAGGATACCCACAGTCAAGGAGTAGAGTTCCCTCCTTGGCGCAATCGCTTGAAGAACAGAAGAATCAAAAAAACCTTCTCAAAACTCTAGCCGAATCCACAGCTAGGACCTAAGAGTTTGACGAAGAACAACAAATTGGCACGCCCGTTGGGACTAGAACGGCTGAACAGACCATTGCGTTTGGTTCGCCTGGACTGGATTATCATTGGCGTATGCACTTACGCTCTGGTAAGAACTTAAGCACGGAGTCATCTTCTGCATCAAAGAAGGCAACTGCTGCCAATGGCAAAAACATGGAGACAGTAGGTGTTTCGGGGAATAATGCTACGGCGGTTACTGCTGAGTCGAATGAACCACCTCACCAAGAGGAGGAGCCTGTAATCATGACCACATCATTCATTCGGCAACAGATTGACATGGGGATACATGACATAATGTACCAACTGTCCCAGCAATTGACTGACATAGTTAAACCTTTGGTGCACAACGAGGTGCAACAGGCCAAGGAATTCGAGCAAAGACACGCAACGTAGGGTAGCAACGCCACTAACCCCATTTTTCCCGGCCAGCCACAGGGAGGACATCCTACTTCTCTAGGAGGCACGCATCAGTCCCTGCCATATACCAACCCCGTTGGAACTCAGCAGACATCCTCCTATACATCTGTGGGAGGCATGCATTAGTGTTCACCGAGTGAGAGTTTGACTGGGCCTCAGCAGGCATTCTCTCATCAGGTATGCCCTACTTCTGTAACTCCTCAGCCTGGTACATTTTGCCACTGCCAAAACTGGGGGCAGTTTATGGCGAATGTCACTAATACGGCTTCTCTTCAGCAGGGACAAGTGCAATTGGCCAAAAGGCCGCCTGAGGCAGTAAGCTTGATGGGTTTTCCGCAAGGACCATCCTAAGGGTGTTCTACCGCGGCTAACTACCCGGCCTACGCAGGGGGGCAAGCCTTCGCCCCGGAATCAGGGAATTGCAAGATCAGTGGGTATTGTCCAAGTCAGCAGCCATGGGCCAAGAACCCACCTGGCTTGACAAGCCTACCTCCTAGTCAGCCGTACCCCGGAGCACTCAGTACCTACCCGACATGTTCCTATATACAAACACAGATGAGTGTTGCCCCGACCGAGCAGCCATGGAATCAACTTCCACCTCACCGAGGCATGCAAACATCTGTACCAGGAACTGGCCTTGTTAACCTGGCCCAAGTAGTGCCTGGACAATCATGGAAAGACGCTCCACCTCAGGTACCACCGCAGCCAGGGGGCAGGGTCCCCAGATATACCGTGGCGATCAACGCCTCCACCTGAAAGACCATCGGGCTCCCAACTCCTGGATCCTAATTAGATATGACACCATCAAGAAGTTCTTCGGTGTTTAGCTAAAACTGCTCGACATGCCATTACAGGAAGCCTTACCCCGAGTGGGTGGACATATTGGTGCCTCTACCCAGAGGATTCAAAACCCTTGACTTTGCCACATTCTCCGGGGATGATGGTAAGTCTACCATGGAGCACGTCAGCCGATTCACGACCCAATGTGGGAAAGAAAACCAGAATGAGTTCCATAAGTTGCAGTTGTTCCCCTTGTCTTTGACAGGGACTGCCTTCTCATGGTATTCTTCTCTCCCACCTGATTCTATACAGACCTGGGCAGACATGGAAAGGTGCTTCCATGACATATTTTATTGGCCACAGCCTGAAGTTACGGCTGCCGATCTCATGAATTTACGGCAGAAGGTGGATGGGGCTGTGACAGACTTCATTGAAAGATTCAGAAAGATGGCCTGAAAGTGCTCAATACGCTTTCCAGAATCATAACTTACTTCCATGGCCATCTCTGGAATGCACCCGCAATTGAAGTAAAAGCTTGTGGGACAAGCTTGTAGTGACCTCAGTGGCTTGGCTTCCAGGGCAATACAGTTTGAACAATTCATACAAGAGAGAGAAAGGAAGAGAACTACTAGGGGTCGAGGACCTCAGTTGGTAGCAGTAGTTGATGCGGCCGAGGACTTAGATTATGATGAATCAGCCGATTACACGGTAGACATCTTGGTAGCCGAGATAGTCAAAGGCAAAACATACCTCTATCCTGCGCTTAAACCTGCCAAGGGAAAGGAGAAGGACGAGACAGAGAACAAGGTGGAGTACTCCTTTGACATCTCTAAGGCTGATCAAATATTTGATTATCTCCTCAAAGATAAACAGATTAAGCTCCTCGACGGCCAAAAGATACCCCCTTCTGAAATAATAAAAGGAAAGAGGTACAATTCATTCAATCATGCTACTTCGAATTGCATTATCTTCCGTCGAGCAATCCAAGAGGCCATAAAGAATGGGAGGTTCAGAATGGCCGACAAGGGGACACAATAGATGAGTATTGATACCGATCATTTCCCCAATATGAACATTGGCATGGTCTCCTTCTCAGGAAGCGACCGAGGGAAAGGAAAGAAGAAGTACATATGGGTCCCAGACCATCCCCACGAACGCGGTGGCTACGGCTTTGGAACAGGCCTTCTTAAAATTGGTCAAGGAAACAGCCCCAGGGCAGCAAACCCCCGACGTAAATGACCCTAGTGCACCCACTGAAACGACAGAAGCACCCAATGCCGTGATAGGGATGATGGATGCACCTCATAGCCCGCTGACTAAGGCAGTGATAGAATGCTTGTAGGCCTAACAGCCCCAGACCACCTCAGCCAGTTAATGCACCCAAAATTGAAGGTGCTATGACAGAAGAAGAGCTGGCCGAGGACGACCTCTTGGGGGAAGATGAAGAGAACCCCTTTGGCCCATTGAACTTTGATGAGGATTCCTTAACGCGGTCGATCCTTGACGACATGATGGACAAGGCCGATGGGGAATGTTATGCCGACATAGAGATGGTGAGCCTTCTTCCACCAGAATTCTGGGGCAACAATGATCAACCAAGGGCTCTCGAGGGGGATGTCTTCGCTGAGGAGGCCGAATGGGCTGCCTTGTCAGAACCTGAAAGGGCAATTACATAAGGAATGCTATTTGAAAAACCCACGGCAGACATGACTAGACATCTGAAGCCATTATATATCAAAGCCCATATGAATGGGAAGCTGTTTTATGGTGGCTTCGTGGATGGCAGTGCTGTGCTGAATATCATGTCATTAGCCATTATGAAGAAGCTGGGGAAGAACGCTGAGGACCTCATCCCAACCACTATGACCATGACCAGTTTCATGGGCCATCCATCCCATGCCTTGAGAGTGTTGGTAGCCGATGTAACAGTTGGGAGCAAGGTAACTCGTTCGGCCTTCTTTGTTATAGAAGGAAAGCCCTCATATGCTGTGATCCTAGGAAGAGATTGGATCCATACCAGTGAACGTGTCCTCTCTACCATGCATCAGAAGTTAATGATATGGATAGGGGATCAAGTGGAAATAGTAGAGGCAGACCCTAATCCGTTCCCTGCGGAGGTAAAGATGTTTGAGGCCGTCTTCTACTCCCCTCATTTGCATCCTATTTCCATCCCAGGGGATTATGAGGAAGGTGGCATAGAGTCATGTGACTGGACCAAAAGGGGTTTTGAGTTCAAGATGTTGGCCAACCCACAGCCTAGCTATAAGGATAATGATTAATCTCCCACCAGAAGTACCGAGCCTGCTGGATCGGTTGCACCTATTTCAAATTGAATCCAACATTGAAGAGGCTATGTTTGGTGCAATAAATGAAGGGCACGAACTCGAGGAACATTCATACCAAGAGGATTCGGATGACTCCCTCGATGGGATGCTGACCGAGCCTCCTCACCTGGAGCCCATCCAGAGGAAGATGCCCACCTTTGAAGCTCAAGACCCTCTGTTGGAGGTGAACCTGGGAAGCGAAAAAGAACCAAGGATGACCAAGGTCAGTACTAAATTACGACCTCAACAACGAGATCAAATGGTGGCTCTAATTAGGGACTACCGTGACTGCTTTGCATGAGCCTACCATGAGATGTCAGGTCTTGATAGAGCCTTGGTAGAGCATAAGTTGCCCATCAAAGAAGTTTGCAAGCCCTATAAACAGCCACCAAGGAGGTTCAATCCGCAGCTAATGCCACAAATCAAAGCAGAGGTGGAAATATTGCTCAAGGCAGGATTCATAAGAACTGTCAGGTACGTAGAATGGCTGTCTAATATAGTCTCTATTATCAAAAAGAATGGCCAGGTCAGAGTTTGTATTGACTACAGAGATCTGAACTTGGCCACTCCCAAAGACGAGTATGGAATGCCTATGGCCAATATGCTTGTCGACGCCGCGGCTAACAATGCCATATTGACTTTCATGGACAACTATTCTGGGTATAACCAGATATATGTGACCGAGGCTGACACCGATAAGACTGCCTTTAGGTTCCCTGGCGCCTTAGGTATCTATGAGTGGTTGGTAATGCCTATCGGCCTAAAAAATGCAGGAGCCACGTATCAAAGGGCCATGAATGCTATTTTCCATGGCCTCATTGGTAAAAGCATGGAGGTATACATGGATGATGTGGTGGTTAAGTCCAAAAGTTTCGAAGCCCACCTAGTGGAGCTTGAACAAGCTCTGAAAAGGATGAGACTCCACAATCTCAAAATGAACCCTGCTAAGTGTGCTTTTGGCGTGTCTGCAGGCAATTTCCTAGGCTTCTTGGTACACAACCAAGGCATTGAAGTGGACAAGAACAAAGCTCGAGCTATCCTTGAGGCAAGACCCCCCAAAAACAATAAGGATCTGCAGAGTTTACTAGGCAAGATCAACTTCCTAAGAAGGTTTATCTCCAACTCGGCCGGAAAGATGAAAGCTTTCTCACCCATGTTGAGGATAAAGAACACTGAGGAAATGATTTGGGGAGCTAAACAACAAGAGGCCTTTCACCAGATCAAGGTTGCCTTGACTAATCCCCCTGTCTTAGTACCGTCGCAGGCAGGGAAACCTCTGAAGCTATATATAGCGGCCGAGGATCAAGCCTTCGGCTGCTTATTGGCCCAAGATGATGATAGTGGCGCCGAGCGTGATATCTATTATCTCAACAGGATCCTCATTGATGCTGAGACTAGATATTCTCCTATTGAGAAGCTTTGTTTGTCCTTGTTTAATGCATGTACTAAATTGGAATATTACCTATTACCTAAGGAAGTTTTGGTTGTGTGCAAAGTGGATATTATCAGATATCTTCTTAATAGGCCCGTCTTACAAGGAAGACTTGTCAAGTGGGCCATTAAGTTAAATGTGTTTGCCTTGATATACATGCCGTTAAGAGTTGTCAAAGGACAAGCCTTGGCCAATTTCCTGACTCAATACCCTTGCGTGGAAATACACGACACACCAGCCGAGTCTGTTAACTATCTGGGCCTAAAGCCTCGGGTCCTCATGTTTGATGACTCAAGTACCCAAACGAGGGCAGGCATTGGAGTGGTCATCACCAGTCCCTGTGGTCAAACGTGGAGATTCATGTGCAAGATAAGGGATCAGGCCTCCAATAATCAGGCCGAATATGAAGTCTTGATCATGGGGCTTGATATCCTGGCCACCATGAAGGCTCAATATGTGGAAATCAAGGGGGATTCACAACTTGTGATCAGGAAAATCACTGGGGAATACAAGTGTTATAACACGAAACTTAAGCAATTACGAGCCTCGGCTCATAGCTTGTTAAAGTTGTTCGCCGATGCAGTCATCATGTATGTCCCCAAAACGAGAACCAAGAGGCAAACGATTTAGCCCAGCAAGCCTTGGGGTACAAGGAGTCAGTGGTCGAGGTATGGCAACAAGATACCTTAGTTCCGACCGAGGAGGACCCTGCCGATGCTTGGATTGGAGTGTTGACAAAGTACCTCCTTAATCCAACATCCGACACCGATTTCAAGACTAAGCAAAGGGCGTTAAAGTATATTCTGATACGAGACCACCTATACAAGAGAAGCGCCAATGGAGTTTGTTATGATGCCTCAAAAGAAAGGATGCGTATATGGTGATGGCATAGATCCATGCGGGAATTTGTGGTGCACATAGGTCTGGCCCCATCATGAAATGGCTGATATACAGCCATGGGTACTATTGGCCGACGATCACGGCCGATTGCTTCCAGTTTGCAAAGGGATGTGAGGCTTGCCAGCTGCATGGACCAATCCAGAGAGTGCCTACGGATGAGCTTCATCCCATTGTCAAACCTTGGCCATTCAGAGGGCGGGCCATGGATTTAATTGGCAAAATATACCCTCCGAGCTCGAAGGGACATAACTTTATTATTTTGGCCACCGATTACTTCACTAAATGGGTGGAAGCGGCGCCTTTAGCAAGTGTCAATCAGGCTGCGATGATTAGGTTCATAGAAGAGCAAATCATATACAGAATTGGCATTCCTGAAACCGTCACAGCCGATCAAGGCACAATGTTCACCGGGGAACAAGTGGCGGCCTTTGCACAAGAATATGGCATCAAGATGAAACATTCGTCTCCATACTATGCTCAAGCCAATGGGCAAGCATGGGTTACTAACAAGATCATCATCGAGCTCATCAAGAAAAACATAGAGGACAAGCCTCGACGGTGGCACGAGACCCTTAATGAGGTCTGTAGCGACCGAAAAATCCGAAGGATCTCATGCGTTCAATGAAGTCACCATCAATGTTTAATTATAAGGGAAAACACTGAAAAATCCCTTTGAAAAAGAAAACGGTCTGGAAAATCAAATTTTGGGTTTGGGAGTCGATTATGCGTGGGGAAGGTATTAGCAAACAGTGAAGTCGCCAGCTGTTGCACCCCGAAAAATCCGGTTTGGACTTCTCATTGTACAACGTGGAAAAAGTATGAAGCCGCCATCAATATTTTTATTTAAAGACTAAAACATTGAAAAAAAATGTCTTTTCAAGGCGGATGGTCTTTTGAAAACTAGAGATGTAGGTTCGGGGGTCGATTAGGTGCGGGGAAGGTATTAGCACCCCGCACCTCCTTTCTACCGAAAGGGAACCTTTAACTTGATGTGTGGTTTTGACGGAGTTGATTTGAAACGATCGTTCTACTTTTTTTTTGAGAAAGCGCTTTTGAAAACGGGGGAAAGAAGAATCTTTTTGGTATTTTTTGAAAGTGTGCTTGACGGGGTGAACCCGCTCCTACGTATCCTCAAATGCAATGAGGAAATCAAAGCTACGTAGTTCTCGGTTCTTTTTGAAAATAATTGTTTGAAAACTTATCGTGAAAATGATTTTTATTTGTTATGCTTGACGAGATGTGACCCGCTCCTACGTATCTCCCGGTGCGATGGAGAATTTAAAGCTTACGTAGTTCTTCGAGAAACTTTGGTTCTCGGGCTTGAACTGTACAGCTCACTCTCCTTAAAACATAGACATCCCCGCCTGTACAGACGACGTGCCCCCTACTTATTGAAAATGATTTAAATTATTTGAGGAAAAGATTTGTTGTGAGGTTGGTTGCTTTTACTTGAGCAAGTATCTTAGGCTCGCACGAACTGTACAGCTCGCTAACCCTAAGACGCTAACCAACTCGGATGTACATCCGACTTGATTCCTTACTCATTTTTGAAATAGGGTTCAAGTTGTTAATTACTTGCTTTAATTCTCATAAGTATCCCAAGATGTTTGAGTTGTACAACTCCGATCTTAGGACACTAGTCAACACCGGCCGTACGTCCGAGTTGACTCCTTATGAGCTTTCAAAAGGGTTTGTTATTGATCTTAGAAAGAATTTGATTGTCTTAGGAAAACAACTTGAGAAAAGTTGAGCTTTGGAAAAAGCTTTGGAAAAGAATTGATTTGAAGAAAGGGGAAGAGAGTTTGAGGGTGATATTGATCACAAAGAGTTTGTTGGGATGGCGTGGCATCCAAAAGAAGAAGAAGTAGAGAATTCAATCAATTTCCAAGTCAAGAACCAAAGTGCGAATTTTAACAAATTGCAAGCAAAGCAATCATCAATGCAAGCATAGGCATACACATTACCAGTTATAACATTTGCGCACAAGGATGACAATTAGTCTCCAACATTTAATGGCATGCATATGTAAGATCAACATTAACCACATAGCTTGCAAGAAAGAGCACACAATGTGGTGATGCAACAATTCAAATCAATCTAGGTATCAACACATGATAAAGCACGAGGTTGAATCCCTTTTGGTAATCCTTGACACTTGGAACAATGCACAAGTGCATAAGTGTCTAGTCCTTTTACCAAATCATCAACACTAAAACAAATTACAGACCTAGAATGAATATCACATTTGCAAGACTACAAATGACCAAATGAAAGCACTTACAAGTTATTTTTATGACCAAGATTAATTAACAAGAAAAGAAACTTAAAACTTGCATTTTTGTTCATTAAGAATTGCAAAAAGAAGTTGAATCATTTTAGGTAATCCTCATCACTTAGAGTAAAGTGCACAAGGCACAAGTGAGAATCATTTTACCAATCATCAACACAAGATAATTTACCAACCAATTCATAAGAACAAACAAACTCATAAGCTCAAAAGAGGTTGAATCATCTTAAGCAATCCTCATCACTTAGAGTAAAGTGCACAAGGCACAAGTGAGAGTCCTCTTGCCAATCATCAACATGGTGCGTGATTTATAAACAAGTTCATGAGAACAACAAGTTTCAAGTAAACAACCATCAAGATTAAAGCCTAATTTCAAGTAAATACAAAATTACACAACCAAACCCATCACAAATCTCTAAACCCTAATTTATTTGAAAAATGCGAAATGAACATAGACTCTAAACTTCATTTTATTCATGAAAACAACAAAATAATGCAAGAGAAACAACATAGATTAATCTTTTTGACAAAGATTCACATGATTAAGAAAAGGAATGCACAAAAATCACATGAACCCTAATTTTTCCTAATATGCGAAATGCAACAAGCTTCAAATCATCATTTTATTTCACAAAATGCAACAAACAAGATCAAAACAACACAAATCACAATTTATTCAAGGGTGAGAAGCATCTTAAACACCCAAGCCTCCCGAAGTGCTTGTCAAAGTGTTTAAGACACTTCTCACCAACAACAATCAACAAATCAATAGTATAACAACATGAATATGATGGGACGCAACATGAGAAACATGATTTTTACATTTTGATGCAAAAGGGCTGAAGATGATGCTAGGTTTTAAGATGCTTACCTCAAATCCAAGCTACGAAATGAATGATTTGAAGAAACAAGACCACAAATCAACTAGATCTTCAATGAACTCCAAGGAAGGACCCACGAAAATCTTGGTCACAAGCCCCTTTGATGATGCAAACTTGAACTTGAATAGGAAAGGGAGAAGATATATGAAATGGGGATGGAAATGATGTGAGATAGTGATGTTTTGGTGGAAGAAAAAATGAAAAAATGGATGGAGGAGAAGGGAATAGATGCTTCGGCCAAGGGAGGGAAGAGGGAGGAGTTGATTGTGTGCTAGGGTTTTAGAGTGAGAAATGAGGCCAAGGGTCCTTTGAAAGGTGGAAATGTGAAAGTATTTATAGAGTGTGTTTAGGGTTAAGGGCATTTAGGTCTTTATGCATTAGCAAGTGCTCTAGGATTTGATTTTAATTTTGAATCAAAGGCTAGGATTGAAGTTCACATGGATTGGGGATATTGAGAAAGCACAAAATGAGAGAGTAGTAGAGAGGAGAGGGTGTGACGGCAATGAGGGGAGAAATGGGAGGGAATTTGCAAGTTGTCAATTGTACAATTGTACTATCACATGACCATTTCATTATCTCTTCATTTTTTGATTATTCTTTTTAGGATAATTGTACACAAATACACCCAATTTAGGCCACATACTAGGAATCTTAGGAATATGCCATTTTATGAGATCACCATGACCAAAAATATCATAAAAATCTCATCTTGAAACTTTTGTAGAATATTCCTTTTTGATGCCTTTTTTGAATTTGAATTTTTTGGTGCACAATGCATGCATGCACATACATACACATGAATGAAGTTCTTACAAGAATCTAGAACTTAAATTTTGTAATGTTCATTCCACAAAAGTCACATCCCCTAGAAATACCATTAGCTTCTATACAAAACGAATATTGAAAATGAAACTTTCTTCTAACTCTTTCTACATGTTTCTTACGGGCTTAGTTTCCATAAGGAACACAATTGCAGGCCTATAACCGTTAATAAGGTCATTGAGCTCTCTATTTTTTGTGGCGGCCGCCAAACCACGACAATTCTAGATTATACAAGTCATTTGGAGGATGGGGGCATGGTATGGCCCACCTACTTGGCCTTAGAAATATAATAGCCCATGTGAAAGGAACCAAAGTCACCTAGAGTCAAGTTGTTGTTGTTTCCAATGTCCTATATTAACTTTTTCTTTATTGTTATCTACAGAATCCTCCTCAGGTACAGAGTCATTTTCCAATTTCTTTTTCTTGATTGTGAGCCCTGTGGCCAAATTAGTAGCCAAAGCATTCTCCTCTTGAGTTTCCATAGTAACTGATTTTGGTTTATCCGTAGAGTACTCAGGGAATTCTACATAATACAATGGTAGTGGGGGGAGATAGGCTTAGTTGACTTTCTAACTTGTTGCATACATGATGAGATAAAGTAAGGTGAGTTAGGATCATTTCCTATCCATTTAGGGGTTAAGCTAGAGCTCTCCTTAAAGGGTTTGGAAGTTGAGTTTTTGTTGGACCAGTTAGTGTTCCTTATTCTCTCCTTAATTCTGATAGCTTTAAAAAAGAGATGTCAGCCCCTCCTTATCTCAAATTTTCTCCTTCAGGGCTAGGGTAATCCCTTGTGATAATAGGCTCAGCAAGCCCTACATCTTTCTTAATTAGGTGTTGATATTCTATGTTTTCTGGACCAAGACCTGGGAGTATTTTATTAGAATGTAGGGAAATTATGGTGAGCTTAGAATGCTTTATAGTATTAGTTGTTTCCTTTGGAGTTTCTACAGCCTCAGTACATGCTTCTTTAGTGAGTTGTGAAATGTCTGTTGTGAGGTAAGTTTAGATGACCCCTTTAAAAGGGAAATTGTATTCTGTTAAAGATGGGTGAGGGGGGATACGCACTTCAAGAGGGGAGAACTGGTGGGATGATCTGAAGCATTTAATGATGGGATGGTCTGAAGAATTTTTTATCATTTTCTCTCTTTCACTATTACTTGTTTGAGTTTTTCCTTTGAGTAGGCCCTTAACATTCACATGTGAAAAGTCATTACCTAGAATAGGATCCTTGGGATTTCATCAAGGTCAGCCTCTGATTTTTCACCTTAATTAGCAGTTGATTGCTGACCTTGTGGTCCCTTTTTCCTCCGAGACTCTTTGATAACACTGCTAATTGGTTTAGCTGTTGGAATCCCAAAGCCATGTCCATATTTTGGGATGGCAGGGTTTAGTGTTGACATGACTCATAGATCCTGTAGTCTTTCATATTAGTAAAATGCCCAAATTTTTGGTAGGTCTACCCTAGGAATCAAACAACCAAAGGGAAGAGGTCTTGTTACATCTAGAACAACACGAGCCATAACAAAATTCCTCATAGTTTTACCCTCAAACATAGGGTCTTCCACTTCCACAACCCTTCCTACCTTCCTAAGTAAGGTGGCAACATTCTGAGTATTCATAAATTCAAGAGGCAAGTTATGAACTTGTATCCAAAATGGGTTTGAGGTGAAATCAGTTGTTGAAGCTTCGGGGATCCAAAATTGTAAACAGAGAAGGTGGCTCATAACATACCATGGGGCCTTTAGGTATACTTCCTTGGCATCACTACAAAAATTACTGGTATTAGCGACGGCCATTAGCGAGGGACTTGTTGTCCCTCGCAAAAACTGCGATTAGCGACGGCTTTAGCGAGGGCATAGGGCTGTCAATTTTTTTGCGATTAGCGACGGCTTTAGCGACGGCAATGCCCTCGCTAATTTTAAGTCCCTCGCTAATTCCCTCGTTAAATTTGCCGTTTCAGATGATGGGACTCAGCGCAGTGGTTGGTAAATGTGCAGAAATTAGCGAGGGACAGTTCCCTCACTAACTCCCTCACTAAATTTAACTTTTCAGATGATGGGACAGTTCCCTCGCTAATTCCCTCGCAATTTTTTTTCTTTTTTTCTTTAAAACCGTTTACACGCTCCCTCTTCTTTCTCACTCACTCACTCTTCACCCTTCCTCTTCCCTTCCTCTTCCCCATTCCTCTTCCCTTCCTCTTCCCTTCCTCTTCCCCATTCCTCTTCCCTTCCTCTTCCTCTACTCTCCACCACCACACAACCACCACCACCATCATCACCACCTCCTCTCACACTCTTCTTCTCTCTTCACTCTTCCAACACCACCACATACCTCCTACCACTCTCACTCACTCTCTCTTACTCTTCACCACCACCACCACCCCACCACCACCACCACTCTCACTCTTCTCTCTCTCTCTCTCTCTCTTACTCTTCTCCTTCTCTCTCTACTCTAAACCACCCATCACCACCACCACCACACCACCACCACCACCACACCACCACCACCACCACACCACCACACCACCACCACTCTCACTTCTCTCTCTCTCTCTCTCTCTCTCTCTCTCTCTCTCTCTCTCTTCTCCTTCTCTCTACTCTAAACCACCCATCACCACCACCACCACCACGCCACCACCACACCACCACCACCACACATCACCACAAAATTAATAATATAATATAATATAATATTCATTAATTAATAATAAATATATATAAAAAAACAAGTCATTCAGCACGGGACACGTGTCATTTTTTTTTGAAAACGGCAGTCATTAGCGAGGGAATTAGCGAGGGAACTGTCCCTCGCTAATTCCTGCGCATTTACCAACCCCTGCAACTGAGTCCCATCACCTGAAAAGCTGCAGTTATTAGCGAGGGAACTAGCGACGGCATAGTCCCTCGCTAATTAGCGAGGGATCCAAATTCCCCCGCTAATCTCAATAGCGATGAGGGATTCTGCGAGGGAACTGGTCCCTCGCTAATTCCCTCGCAAATGACCATTAGCGACAGTTTTATGTCATTTTGCGAGGGAAATGTCCGTTGCTATTGGCTAATTTTTTTGTAGTGCATGAGCTTGGTCTGAAAAGCTGAAAATGTAGTTGTTTAACCATAGATTAGTAATATGGACTCCTTCTTAGTCTTTCCAGGCCTTTGAAATAATTTTAATTACTGCATTTCTATTTAGCAATTTATTGGTCAGTACTCTACCCACCAAAGACCTACTAGCTAGTTCCATTGTGTCTAGTTTTGCAGGAATAAGGAGCTCATCAAGCTCTTCTGGGTTAGCCTCAGCTGCTAGTTGGTACAAAGACGATGCCATTGGGGAGCAGTCACAAGAGAGGAACCACAGAAGGGGAAATAGACAATGAAAAGAACCGAGAACGAAGGTATCATAGTAGCTATGATACTCAAGAGGATGGCACCCTAGAGAGAGGCGCAAATCAGCCCTTGCGAATTAAAGTCACCCAGGAGCTGGCGAACAGACTGAGACACTAAGCAACAAAGGCGACACTCCAGCATGGCTGCCGGAACAAAACCCTAGCAGAGAAAAACCCTAACCCTAGGGGACAATCTTTTAGTCTCGACTTTTTAGCCGCAACCGCAATTTAAAACCATGCTCACAACCAGCCCCTACACTTTCCCATCACTTAATCTACTCTTTGGCCCAAGTGGTCGTTCCAAGCCTTTCCACACACATCCCCCCATCTTATTCAAGCCCACTCGCCCAACCCAATCCCTCTTACCCGTATCCCCCATCTTAATCTTAATGTCAACACCAACACTCCTACGACCCACCTTCCTGACCCAACCCCATTCCCTTTACCTTTACAACCCATTGCCCCATTGACTGACATGATCCCTTCTCACCGTTCTTCTCTCTCTAAAGAAGACTCTCTTACCTCAAATACATTTGGAACTTTAGATAATGGTGACCCTTTTGATGAAACCCTCCAATTCCATGGCGATCCAAAGCATATGCCAAGATCGTGTCTCAAATCCCATGTGCACCCGAAACATATTTCTGCTAATCTTATTGTTGGGAAACCATTCATGTTCATTGTTCTATTGTTGTCCTTGAGTCGACATCGCAATTGTGGAAGCTCTATGAGCTCGATGGAAAAAATGACACATGACTTCAATGACAAGTTACTGAGTAGTCTTTGAGGCTCATCGAAAATTCAAAGGTCTGCCAAAACCTTTAGAGGGCCTCTCTAGGGAGTAGGGGTGTTCGCGGTGCGGTTTGGTTCGGTTTTGAGACAAAGTTACATGCGCTTTGATTTGGTTCAGTTGGCTTCCCAAAAAAACCGAACCAAACCAAACCAAACAACGCGGTTTGGATTGGTTTGGTTTTTCCCGAGATAAAACATAATTTAAATCAGAGTTAAAATTTACTAACATATAAAACGGCTAACATAAATCTTTAAAAAAAATATGCCCAAATATTGTAGTATATAAATTACTCTCTTTTAATTCTTTTTTTTTGACAAAAACTCTTTTAATTCTTTTAAGATAGCTACAACAATGTTTAAAAGAATTTGAATTAAATGTTTTTTTTTAATTTTTAAATATAGCATAACAATATGGATTGTTTTTAAGCGAGTCAAGGAATTAATTGGATTTGGGCTAGTAAGTGAGTGAGAGTTGGGTTGTAGTTGGATTTGGGCTAGTAAGTTAGTAAGGAATGTTGTAAGTCAATAAGCCTTAGTGTTACTTGTAGTTCGGTTTGGTTTGGTTCGTTGGTGGAACAAAAACCGCGCAATTGGAAAAAAACGAATAGATCCGATAAACCACTACAACATTTTCACCCTACGGCAACGCCTAAACTTTTAACGCCAAAAAAACCGTTGCCTTAGACATCAATGGCAACTGTTTTTTGATCCCGTTGCTGTTTCATTTTTTTAATTTTTTTATTGGCAACAGGTCAAAACCATTCCCAAAAGCTCTACAACAACAGTTTTTTGTTTAAGCTTTAGCCAATGGATTATAAACGTTGCCATATGGACAATTATTGAAAAAATAAAAAAGGTTTAAATAGTTATTACCCCCCTGCAAATATACCCATTATCCAGTTACCCCCCTACAAAAAAAAAAACATTTAAAACAAACCTTGCAAAATATAAAGTTATCCAGTTACCCCCCTGCCGTTAAATTTTCTGTTAAAATATGTAAAATGTCACATATCCAGTTACCCCCTGCCACGTGTCACATTATTATTGGGCCTCTGTGACACGTGGCACTGACATGCCACGTCAGCTCCTATGTCACCACTGCCACGTGTCACTAACATGTGCCACGTCAGCAGCCAATGGATGGCTGCCACGTGGCACTGACATGGCTATGGCTGCATAATGTGTTACTAAAAAAAATACAAATTTCGGCTTACAGGGGTGTTGAACTCGTGACCCCCAAGTGACACAGTCCCTCCTAACCACTGAGCCACATAACTATTTGATATTATTTACTCACCTACAAATATATAATACATAATTTGTACTTAAATAAAAAAAAATCTAGAATTAAGATCTGGAAATCAACGTAATTCATCTTCTTCTCCAATTCCTCTTCTTCTTCAATTCCTTTTTCTTCCTCTTCTTCCTCAATTCCTCTTCTTTAACAACAACAACAAATAAAAACGCAGATCTTCTTTAACAACAATAATTAAAACGCAGATCTGGAAATCAACGTAAAACGCAAATCCATGAAAAACGCAGATCTGGAAATTTCGTTTCTGTAACAACAACAGATTCAGAAACGCAACCTGAGTTTTACGTTTTTCAAAAACGCAACCTGGAAACTCAGATTCATCGATTTGGAAACCAGATTGAAACGATTTTTGTTTGGAAACCCAGAAATTAAAACGATTTTCGTTTTTTAATTCGAGATCTGTTCCATATGGACAGAGGCTATGAAGATTGGGATTTATCCTATCGATCGGTGAGCTTTTAGAAATGTGCTATGGTGAACCTTTTTTTAAAGAGGTTATTGCTGTTAAATTTTCTCAATTTCCTTTGCAGGTGTATTGAGAAGTGCAGGAGGTGTGGTAAACACACAGCCCACTTTGTTCTTGGCCCAGTCCACTTCTTTTCTCTTCTTTCAAACAGAACGACCCAGTTGGGTCCTGCGGCACCCACGAACCGAAACAATAGGGACACGCGGATCCTTGCTGACCCGGAGTATAAAATTGTATCTTGCAGTGAAACCCTACTCAGTTTCACTGTTGTTCTTCGCTGTGCCTCTTCTTCTTCTCTCTTCTTCTCTCAGGCCCGTACACTTAGGGTTTCGCTGCTCTCACTTAGACTGAGTGATGGAAGCGATGAAACACCTTGTTTCTGGTCGATGATGATTATGGTGATGATGAATCTTGCAAACCAACTGTTTGCACGACTGAGCCTCTAAATCTGAGATCAACACAAACTGTAACTTGTTCTGCGCTTGCAATCTCTGTTACCGTGAGCTTGACTTACTTCAAACTTCACCCAAACAGGTATTACTTCGTAGACTAGAAATCTTTCTGTTACCAGTTTGTGTTTCTTCCCAAATAGAAACCCTAACTTTCTGTTTATTGTGATTTTCAGGTATTTGGTACTAGGGTTTTGGCTCGCAGTACCTTACAAAGGTAAAACAACTGATTTCAGGTTTACTTTCTGATTACACTGTGAATGATATACAGAAACTTATCTGATCTCTGTTTTTCTTTTCATGTACTGACTTATTTGTTTGCTGGGTAACTGATCTTGGTGATTTCACTTCGTGAAATCACTCTTTCTACAAGACTTCTTGAATGAAGGTGATGAAACCCTTCACTCTCTTCTTGTTTCACTCTTAGCCTTTATTCACACAAACTCTAACTTCTCTGTTATCTGTTCTGTGCAATAAGACTGATGTTGGAATGAATCTTGCAATGTTCAACACCTTTGAACACCACAAGAACAAAACACTCAGAAGGTAAATTCTTATTCTTCCTTCTCTTGCTTGCCACTGTTTCTCCTTTCTGCACTTAGTTAGTTTTGATTCACCTAATCAATACTAACCCTTCACTTTCTTTCTCTTGTAGGTACCTGAATTTACCTAATTTCTGTACCACACACTTAAGAATCTTGAAGGATGCCTAATGGAGAAAACTGACTTTCAGAAAGATAGAGGAGACTGGAGAACGAAAGAATTGAATGTAAAACTTTGTAAAAACTTTATTTTCTGAATGTTATTATTTACACAATGTACATAGGTATTTATAGATACACATAGAGCACAAAAGTGGACAGGCCAGTTAGGAGGAGTTAGTTAGTTAAGCCTAACAAACTCCTAACTGAGTAAACCACCTAGGCTATTTTACATAACAAGCTTTCTTTCTTTTAAACTATGTGTAACTAGTTTAAAAGTAGTTATAGGTTGTATGTGAACAGCTGGCTGTAACAGCTATATTTTAAATAGAGTAGCTGTTTAGACTAATTGGGTTTGAAAGATTACCAATTTCAACACCCCCTCTTAATCTAGAAAACCCTAAGTCAGCCTTAGTAAGCAGCTTAGGATAGCTTAGGCAGAGAGAACTCTAAGTACAGAACAAGCCTCTGTTAAGACTATTTAAACAAACCCTTAGAACAAGCCTCTAAGGATGACTTTAGATGGTGCTCTTTAGTCAAAAGCCACCACACCTAACTCTCTCCTAAGCCTCAGGAAATTGTCTCCTTTGAGAACCTTAGTAAAAATGTCAGCCAGTTGACATTGTGTTGAGCAGTACTCAACATTTAACTTGCCTTTAGATACTTGCTCCCTTAAGTAGTGATATCTAGCCTCTATGTGCTTAGTCCTTCCATGAGAGCCAGGATTTTTAGCTAAGTTCAAGGCTGATTTGTTGTCTATCATTAGAGTAGGAGGTTGAGTAAGATCCACTTGTAGTTCCTTAAGCAAGGTCTCTAGCCAAGCAGCTTGAGTAGCAGCTCAACAACCTGCAATGTATTCTGCCTCACAGGAGGACAGAGCAACAACATTTTGTTTCTTGGAGCTCCATGAAATTGGGGCTCCTTGAAACTTAAACAAAAAGCCAGAGGTGCTTCTCCTATCCAATTGGTCACCACACCAATCAGAATCAGAGAAACCTAGGAGGATATTTTTCCCTAAGTTAGAGCCCTTAGGAAAGAATATCCCATAGTTAGTAGAACCAGAAATATAACGTAGGATTCTCTTAGTGGCATTCAAGTGTACCTGCTTTGGCTCATTCATGAATCTGCTTGTCATGCCTGTTGCAAATAGTATATCAGGCCTACTATGACAAAGATACCTTAGGGACCCTATTATTTGTCTGTATAGGGTAGCATCCACCTTAGTATCTCTGTCACAGTTCTCCTTACTGAGATTAGATTCTGCAGGATTACTTGCTGAGTTACAGCCCAATAGATCAAACTTAGTGAGAATTTCAGTAGCATATTTGGCCTGATGTAAGATAATACCCTCTGGTACTCTTAGAAACTCAAGACCCAAAAAGTATGACAATCTGCCAAGATCTGTCATTTCAAACTCACTATGCATAGACACTTTGAATTTTTCAATCTCACTAGGATTACTCCCAGTGACCAACATATCATCCACATACAAACACACAATTAGAAGATAGGTGTCAATACTTCCTTTAGTGTAGACCCCAAATTCACTAGTGCATTTAGAGAACCCAAGTTCATTGAAGAAAGAGTCCATTCTCTTATTCCATGCCCTTGGGGCTTGTTTGAGCCCATACAAGGCCTTGTGTAACAAATACACATGTTCTTCCTTACCCTTACTTTCAAAACCAGGAGGTTGAGAAATGTACACTGTTTCTTCCAAAGGACCATTAAGAAAGGCTGATTTAACATCCATATGGAATAATTCCCAACCCCTGCTCACTGCAAGGGCAGTAACTAGGCGTATTGTCTCATGCTTAGCTACTGGTGAAAATACTTCTGTATAATCCACCCCCTCTTTCTGTTGGAAACCTCTAGCAACCAACCTTGCCTTATATTTCACTATGTTACCTTTAGGGTCTAGTTTCAATTTGAAAACCCATTTTACACTTATAGGTCGCTTCCCTTTAGGTAACTGCACTAAGGACCAAGTGCTATTTTTCTCAATAGATTGTAATTCTTCAATCATAGCTTGCTTCCAATTTTTACTCTTTAGAGCCTCTGTATGATTGATAGGTTCAGCACCAGCCACCATGGCATAGTGGATGAGATCACCTTCCTCATTCACTTCACCATCAGTGACCAGTTCATAGTCTTCTAAGTTTCTGGGAATTTTCCTTTGCCTTTGTGCCCTAGGTAGGACTTGCTGATTTGCAGTATTTTCTGTTACAACAGGTTCCTCAACCTGAGGAACTTGATCTTCAAACTGTTGTTCCATTTGTTCTGTATCTGGTATGCCTCCATCCTCTTGATGAGGTGTATCAGATGTAGTTGTAGATTCTACTGGATTTGTAGAAATATCCAAGTTGGCCTGCTCAGAAATTTCCCAATCCCAGCACTTGTCTTCTAGGAAGTTTACATCCCTAGATATAGTAATTTTCTTGGTTGTAGGATCATAGAGTCTATAGGCCCCAGTAGGATGGTATCCTATTAGGATCATAGGTTTGCTTTTATCCTCCAACTTCTTCCTTCTT
The DNA here is from genome assembly GCA_039519185.1 of Astragalus membranaceus. NCBI lineage: Eukaryota > Viridiplantae > Streptophyta > Magnoliopsida > Fabales > Fabaceae > Astragalus > Astragalus membranaceus. Next base: position 59,311,337 of record CM076850.1, on the reverse strand, counting down.
TGATCTGGAACATGACAGTAGGCCAAGGACCCAAACACCTTGAGATGGCCCACACTGGGCTTTTCTCCACTCCATACCTCTTCTGACACTTTGCCCTCAATTTTCTTTGTAGGACATCTATTTAATAGGTAGGTGGCAGTAGTAACAGCTTCTCCCCAGAAACTGTTAGGTAGATTCTTAAGCTTGATCATAGATCTAGCCATATCAAGTAGACTTCTATTCTTTCTCTCAGCTACCCCATTGTGTTGAGGGGTATAAGGTGAGGTAACTTCATGTAGAATCCCCTTATCATTACAATAATTTCTGAACTCAGTTGAGGTGTATTCTCCACCTCCATCTGTTCTTAGAGTCTTTAGTTGCTTTCCAGACTGTCTTTCAGCCATAGCCTGAAACCTTTTGAACTGTCCCAGTGCTTCACCTTTAGTCTTTATCAAGTAAGTCCATAGCTTTCTTGAGAAATCATCTACAAAGGTGATAAAATATTTGTTGTTACCAAGTGACAATTCATCAAAAGGACCACATATATCAGAGTACACAATCTGTAATAGATCTTTAGCCTTGATTCCTAGGTTAGACTTGAACTTCTTTCTTGGCTGCTTACCTACTAGGCATGTAGTACATGTCCCATTGGGCATTTCAAACTTAGGCAGCCCCTTAACTAGACCTTTAGTGCTTAGGTTAGTTAGGCTTCCAAAGTTTAAATGGCCAAACCTCTTGTGCCAAAGAACACCCTCAGAATCGGTCACTGCACTTAAGCATTCTGCTTGTGTAGTGCAGATACTGGTTCTAAAAGTCCTATTCTTAGCCAGAGGTGTAGTTAGCACTAGTCTCTCTAGATTATCAAACAAACTCAGTTTTAGATCTTTCATGACTATTGAAAACCCTTTCTCAACTAGTTGACCTAAACTGATCAAGTTACAGCTAATACCAGGAACATAAAAGACATTTTGGATAGAGACTACCTGGCCATCTTCCTTGTGAAATTCAATATTCCCCATACCTTGAGCTGTAATTGAACTATTACTTGCACACTTAATTGTAGTCTTGATGTTAGGATTAAAATTTACCAGCCATTCCTTATGACTTGTCATATGGTTTGAACAACCAGAGTCCAAATACCAAATCTCAGAAATAACCCTGCCATCATTAGTAGTTACAACTAACACAACATATTCTTCATCAATATCTAATTTGAAATCACAATTTTCAGGCATATAGTTATTAGTTTCAGTTATATCATTGTCCTCTATAAGAGTACTAAACACTACATGGTCTGAGTCAGACTCTGAGTCTTCTTTGGCTACCTTAGCCTCAACTTCAGAGTCTTTCTTCTTAGGTTTGGGCCAGCATTCTGTGGCATAATGCCCGAACTTATCACATCTGTAGCATTGGATGTGACTCTTATCTTTCTTAGCACTACTAGCCAAGTTAGATACCTTTTTGGATGATTCACCCTTAGGTTTTGACTTACCTCCCTTACCTCCTTTACCTTTAGGATGGTTAGGTTTACTTTTATTACCTTTAGGGCCTTTCTTACCCTTGTAGCCTGTGAACAGAGCATGATCCTCATCACTGTCTTCATTCATCAGGTCCAATATGATCTCTTTTGCCTCCAGCCTGCTCTGGAGTTGTTCAACTTTGAGATCCTCCACTTTGCAAGTGTCCTCTATGCTGTTGACTGCAACATAAAACTTTTTTGTCAGTGATCTGAGTATTTTTCTACAGATACTCTCATCTGATAGAGTTTCACCATTCAGATGCATTGCATTTGTGATTTTCTTAACCCTTCCAAAGAAGGTGACAATGTTTTCATCATTTTTCATCTTCAGGGCCTCATAATGGCATCTGAGGGCCTGAAGCTTTTCTTTTTTAGTTTCTGCAGCCCCATTGTAATAGGCATCTAGGGTATCCCAAGCCTTCTTGGCACTTTCAACATCCCTTATCCTATCAAAATTGGCATCATCTAGACCAATCTGAATAAGGTGGAGAGCTTTATAGTCCTTCATCTCATCTTGTTCAAACTGCCTCTCTTGTGCTGCAGTGGCATCTTCTGTTAGGGGTGTTACTCCTTCTTTTACAATCTTGAGCACTCCTTGGCACCCAAACACAGCCTTCATTTGATGGCTCCACCTGTCCCAATTTGTCCCTGTCAGAATGGGGACTTGTGTGCCAAAACTGGGATTAGAATTTATATCTTTGTTTGCCATCTGTACACACTTCACACAATACTATTAGTAACAAGGATCCTACACAGTTTACAACTGTGTAGTTAAAACAAGATAGGGAAAAAGAACTTAAAGATTTGTAAAGATTTAAAAGAAACTAGAGTAAAGAGTAGAATTGCCCTGGATTGTTGCTGAAGCTCTGATTATATCATGTTAAATTTTCTCAATTTCCTTTGCAGGTGTATTGAGAAGTGCAGGAGTTGTGGTAAACACACAGCCCACTTTGTTCTTGGCCCAGTCCACTTCTTTTCTCTTCTTTCAAACAGAACGACCCAGTTGGGTCCTGCGGCACCCACGAACCGAAACAATAGGGACACGCGGATCCTTGCTGACCCGGAGTATAAAATTGTCTCTTGCAGTGAAACCCTACTCAGTTTCACTGTTGTTCTTCGCTGTGCCTCTTCTTCTTCTCTCTTCTTCTCTCAGGCCCGTACACTTAGGGTTTCGCTGCTCTCACTTAGACTGAGTGATGGAAGCGATGAAACACCTTGTTTCTGGTCGATGATGATTATGGTGATGATGAATCTTGCAAACCAACTGTTTGCACGACTGAGCCTCTAAATCTGAGATCAACACAAACTGTAACTTGTTCTGCGCTTGCAATCTCTGTTACCGTGAGCTTGACTTACTTCAAACTTCACCCAAACAGGTATTACTTCGTAGACTAGAAATCTTTCTGTTACCAGTTTGTGTTTCTTCCCAAATAGAAACCCTAACTTTCTGTTTATTGTGATTTTCAGGTATTTGGTACTAGGGTTTTGGCTCGCAGTACCTTACAAAGGTAAAACAACTGATTTCAGGTTTACTTTCTGATTACACTGTGAATGATATACAGAAACTTATCTGATCTCTGTTTTTCTTTTCATGTACTGACTTATTTGTTTGCTGGGTAACTGATCTTGGTGATTTCACTTCGTGAAATCACTCTTTCTACAAGACTTCTTGAATGAAGGTGATGAAACCCTTCACTCTCTTCTTGTTTCACTCTTAGCCTTTATTCACACAAACTCTAACTTCTCTGTTATCTGTTCTGTGCAATAAGACTGATGTTGGAATGAATCTTGCAATGTTCAACACCTTTGAACACCACAAGAACAAAACACTCAGAAGGTAAATTCTTATTCTTCCTTCTCTTGCTTGCCACTGTTTCTCCTTTCTGCACTTAGTTAGTTTTGATTCACCTAATCAATACTAACCCTTCACTTTCTTTCTCTTGTAGGTACCTGAATTTACCTAATTTCTGTACCACACACTTAAGAATCTTGAAGGATGCCTAATGGAGAAAACTGACTTTCAGAAAGATAGAGGAGACTGGAGAACGAAAGAATTGAATGTAAAACTTTGTAAAAACTTTATTTTCTGAATGTTATTATTTACACAATGTACATAGGTATTTATAGATACACATAGTGTAACACCCCGGTATTTTTATCGAGTAAAAATACCCAAGTGTACCATCATAAAATAATCAGAGATATTTTTCCTGTTTTAGATATTGAACATAAATAAAAACAACTCATAACTAGAGTCCAATATCCAAATACCAAGAAATAGCGGAAACGATTTTACAACTTTTACTGATACAAGTTATACAATCGAAAATACAAAAATCTCGAGGGAAAGACAATAACAATGAAAACTAAGTCTTCACCGTCTTCATATGCACACCACCTAGCTGTGCTTCTTCACCTTTTCTTTTTCCCCTGCTTCTCTGTAAAACCACAAAATATAAACAGTGAGATACAATCTCAGTGAGTTCTACCGAGACCCCTACTAACACTCGCGGTCCAGTTATGAAATCTTTTATCTCGGAGTTTAATTTATAAACCCCGCAATTTAACCTAGCACGACACCGGCCCCAGACATGGTAATCCCGATGAATCGCACTAGATAACACGGCACCGACCCCAGACATGGTAATCCCGATGAACCGCATTATTTAGTCCTTAACACAGCACCGACCCCAGACATGGTAATCCCGGTGAACCGTATCATAGAACTTTCTTTCTTGTAGTTTAATTTATAGACCACGCAATCTAACCTAGCACGACACCGGCCCCAGACATGGTAATCCCGATGAATCGCACTACATAACACGGCACCGACCCCAGACATGGTAATCCCGATGAACCGCATTATTTAATCTTTGACACACCACCGACCCCAGACATGGTAATCCCGGCGAACCCCATAACCAATAGTGTTTCCTAATGGCACAGAGCCTAGGGTAAGGGCTCATGACTTCCCCGCCTAGTATGTCAACATGGGTCGTCACCCAAACTCGATATAATATATATATATATATATATATATATATATATATATATATATATATATATATATATCTACAATAACATGAACATTTAGTTCATTTACATTCAGACCTATAACTGAACATAACACCCGCATCGGGCTATTTCCCATAGTCGATATAATATATATATATATATCGTGAATCATAGACCGGTTTAGACGAATGAATAATAATCATTCCGCGTCGGTTATACCATACCACGTAGGACTCATAGTCCGCTTTATTATTAATAAAACATATCCGCACACGTGTACTATTATTCGGCTTTTCGAAACAATTCCGACTTCAAAAGTATTTTATAAAACCCCTTTGAAACATACCCAAAATCATGGCATTATAAGCCTAATATTATTATAGAAGGGTTAGGAAAGGAATAGGAGAGGATTGGAATCGATCGGGATCATTTCGGGCAAGTTTGGAAAATTTGGGCAGAACACAGCGCACGGTTCGTGCGCCCATACGCACGGGTCGTGCGCCCTGTATTGCATTTTTGAAGACAGAAACAGAAAGATCTGCACGATCCGTGCGCCTGAGACGCACGGGTCGTGCGCTTTTGGCAGCATTGTATTTTATCCCGTTTTCCCAATTTTCGTCGTTCTGACCAATTCCGATACCTGTTCCAGTCCAGTCCTAACACCAAAATAGTACAAAAACATATCCAACGTCCTCGCTCGATCAACCAATCCAATCAAAGACTCAACACATTCGATTTTCATCAAAATTCGACATATTCAAAAATAATGGTTTTTGACTCAAAATCTTCCGAAATTAATCACTAAAAATTCCATTTCAACATGACTCAACCCGAGACTCGTTCCGATTAATTCCTAACCCGAAACAGACAATATCCAGAAATATTCCAGTCCAGCGAAAGCGATAAAACAGTTAATTAATTAATTCGAAACATAAAATCCTAAACGTGAGTAGAACTCACCCTTGAAGCGTGAACCACGATCGAGCCGAATTCACCGAGTAGCCACACGAACGCTCCCCGCTTAAACTCTCCGTTCCGACGACGCCACTTCCGCTTTCAAAGCTTTCCACTCGATCGCGAAACCTCATTTTAACCGAAATACCGATTTCCCCGAAATTCTCCACGGACACTATTCATCATCTTCCCCAACTTCTAATCACTATTCACAAAAACCCCAAATTTGATTTCTCAAATCTCACCCAATCAAACCTTGATTCTTTCACTCCAAGCTAGTACCCAAGCCTCCATTCGAACTCCCCTAGCCTTCAAACCGCTTTATTGACGAAGATAGCTCTCAAAAACGCCACCTTGAGCTTCAAACCGAAAATGGTAAATTCGTGTAGAGTGAGTTGATGATGAAGATGTTGGTACCAAATCGAAGAGGAAGTAACGCTGAGCATTTTTCGTGTTGGACGAAAGTCGTTTTGATGAGCCTAACCTTCCCCTTTTTCCTCTTCTTCTTCCTTCCCCTTTCTTTCTCTCTTCTTTTCTTTTTCTCCTCTCCTCTCTGTTTCTCGCGTGGCTTTCTTCTTTCTTTTCTTTCAATTCTTTTCTTTCCTTTCTTATTAACACACACACACACACACACACACGTATATACATATATTTATTTAATAAATATATGGCAATGTGGTTAAATTACCATATTGATCTAAATCTCCTATTTCGATTCCGAAACTTCCTTGATCCGTATTATCCGGTTAACGATCCGATGACAACCAATAAATAATTTTAGCACTCAATAAAGTTACCAGTCAAGTACTAAATTAATTTAATTGGGTTAACATCCAAATAATTCGGTTAATTATTTTGCGGATGTTACATTCTCCCCAACTTAAAAGAATTTTGTCCTCAAAATTTCGCTAAGTCTTTCATCCGACTAACCGAGGGTTGACATTCCCAGAAAGGTCTAAATTTGCGAGAAAACAATCTTGAATTAACGAAATGAGTGTAGAAAATCTTTCTAAAGTTGGCACATCAATCTCCAAGTATGATCCACTACTACCTTGATACGAACTCTCTGGTTACGAATCAACACGAGAAACTCCTCTTTCGCCTACATAGGCTCGGCACCGCGTTCGAAAACACTCCCTAAGCTTCATTCCTCACTCGCTAGACGTAAAACAAACACGATTCCCTCGAAAGGTGTAAACACTTCCTCAACAAATCTTCTAATATCCTTAACGGTTCTCGCACATACCGACAATGTGACGAAAAAGTCACTTGTGAAACTTCTTGACTCGCCCCCAAGATTTCGAGATAACACTTTTCGAAAGAAGATGGAATAAGGACTCACCAGAAACGTTTATCTTAAACGTAGAAATAAACCACGGGAACATCAAACAAATTTGAACGTAATGAAAATCGCCTCAGTTGTTCTCAAAACAACTATCAAACAGAACTCAGGACTCTTCTTCCTTTATTGTGACTTTCTTTACAATATATTTATCCACGACGCACCCAATTCCTTTCCGAATTAGTCCATAACGTTGAGAACTTCTCCTCAACCTAAGTAATCCTCCTAGGATTTTCTTCCTCAATCAGGTTTTACTATCCTCTTGGTTCGTTCCCAAAATTAACTTTAGCACGCGGGTTTTCACAAAACGATTTTTCAAAACTATTACACCGCACACCAAGCTTCGCTTCGAAAATTTCAGTCACTTATAAGCAGATCCATTAATTAATCCTTTGATGGCCATTCGCAACGTGAAAACAGTCAGCAGTTACCTCATTTACATATTCGTATTCACGTTCGACTTGTCAAACGGAATCCCATAATACTATCTCATTGTTAACCTTCACAAAGGAGAGGTTAACAACTAATACCTCGCCACTAATACATCTGTTTTATATTCTGTACACCCTGGAACAGAATATAAACTTCGGTGTGCTTCCTCTAACACTTGCCTTCTATTTTTCTCATCATCGGGCGTACAGATCCTACCGTTGAAACAACTGACTCCATCACTATCCATGGTAAAGTCTGGAAATACCTTTGTGATTGTAGCTTCACATCAACTCCCTGTGCTAAGCGTATAGAATCCCTTAGGGAACTAGAGATCCTCATATGGCTCAACACTAACCGGTTTCTCTTTGGTCTTGAATTCAGATTTAAGTCTCTGAAAGACTCTGATAATTCCATCTTATGCATCATAAACTCGGCCATGTGGATGGATTTCCTACTCAGCGCATCGGCTACAACCTTGGCCTTTTTTTGGATGATACTTCGACTCGAAGTTATAATCCTTCCGAAATTCTACCCATCTTCTTTGCCTGCTATTCTGTTCTTTCTGATCAAACAGATACTTTTAAACTCTTGTGATCACTAAAGATTTCGAAACGAGACCCATAAAGGTAATGTCTCCAAATCTTCAGCGCATACACAATAGCTGCCAACTCCAAATCATTAGTCGGATAGTTCTCTTCATGAGACTTTAATTGCCTGGATCCATAAGCTACCACTTGTTGATTCTGCATGAGAACACATCCTTAACCCTTCCCTGAAGTATCGCTGTATATTTGTAATTCCAAAGGCGGATCCGGAAGAATCAGGATCGGAGCAGAAGTCAACCGAATCTTCAACTCTTGAAACATTCTTCACAATCGGCATCCCACGTAAACGGATGACCCTTACGAGTTAACCGAGCAAGTGGAAAACTAACTGTGAGAACCCTTTAACAAATCTCTTATAGTAATCGGCTAGACCCAGAAACTTTTGATCTCTGCAACTGATGTCGGTCACTCCCATTCGACACCGCTTCCTCCTTACTGGGATCTACAGAAACTCCCGACTTGGGAAATCACATGACCCAAGGACTTTACCTCTGACACCCAAAAATCACACTCCGAAGGTTTCAAGTACACTTATTTTCTCGGAGTACTTTCAGAACAATGCGGGGATGTTGGACATGCTCCTCAATGGTCTTCGAGCACATCGAGATACCATCAATGAAAACGACTACAAATTGATCTAGGTAATTGAGGAAAACTCGGTTCAGGTAATGCATGAATACCGCTGGAGCATTAGTCAAACCGAAGGGCATCACTACCAACACATAATGTCCATACCTAGTACGGAAGGCTATCCTCGGAATATCTAAGGCTCTAACTTTTATTTGATGATATCCTGACCTCAGATCGATTTTTAGAAAACACTGCAGCACCTCAAATCGCTCAAGCAAATCGGCTATCCTTTGTAAGGGATATATATTCTTGATCGTCACTTTGTTGAGTTGTCGATAATCTCTGCACAATCTCATGCTGCCATTTTTCCTTTCGACTGACCACACCAAAGCACTCCTTAGAGAAGCACTCGGTCGAATGAATTTCTTTAACATCGACTATTCAAGTTGAGACTCCATTTCCTATAATTCTAAAGGAACATTCAATAAGAAACAATAGATATTGATCCCGTGCCAGGAACCAATTTTACTGTAAACTCTACCTCTCGCTCTGGAGGTTCAGAAGAAACTTCATCGTGAAAACATCCAGAAAGTCATTCACAACTTGAATGTTCGCCAAATCTAAATTAGTTTCAGTGGATGCAGATAACATACTAACATGTGCTTCCGCACCTTGGAATGAAGATTGACCATCTAAGGTGAACTAGGTAACCGCTTCAGAATTTGTCCTAGACAATTCAACTGATTCTGAAGCGAAGCTGATAGTTGATTAACACAGTCGATTGTAACATGATTTGCAGTCATCCAATTCGTACCTAAGACGATGTCCATACTTCTCATAAGCGAACAAATCAATTCTGCAACGAAACTTCTGGCTCCTATGACAAGTAGACAATCTCAACGAAAGGATTGGGTCTGGACACGACCCTCCGCCGCAGTTAAGATAGTTATCAGCTCGGATAGCGGAGACAATGCTAATCCCACCCGATCCACACATGCTTGTGCTATAAAACAATGGGTTGCACCCGAATCGTATAATATACTGACAGAGTTATTGAAAATTGATCTCATACCCCTCAGTAGATTGTCTGCAGTCGTAACTGTCTAAACATCCAGAAAGTTGACTCGTCCTTGCCTTAGAGCTGCTTGTAACTCCTTGGAACTCTTCCTTACAGGGCACTCTTTATCATAGTGACCCTCTACTTTACTATAATAGCACCGATTAGATCTTCGCTTGCAATCACCACTATGAGGCTTTCCACAGTTAGAACATCTTCTGACCTTTGAAGAATCAGAAAATTGGATCTGCTTTCCCTTTGATGAAATTATCTTAGGACTTTGCATTCGGAGTTGATAATTCAACTACCTTCTTTCCTTTCCCATACTTCCCATGAGATCATCCTCGGCGACATAGGCTGATTGCACCAAGGCAACAAAGTTGGTAATAGTATAAGAACTGAGACCATAAATCATAAAAGCACCTATGCCCGTCTTATACTTCTGCATTCTCCGTTCGTCATCCGAAGCTTACTTTACCACTTGGTAAAACTGAGACAACTCCTCAAACTTAGCGGTGTATTCTTCCACCGTCATGTCACCTTTCCTGAGGATGCACCGGTTGGAGATTCTGGTTTTGGTCGAGGATTGCGTCTTGGTCATCCTGTCAAAATTCCGCTTATGATGCACTAAGTATTAAGTTGATCAGGCTCAATGTCTCTTAGCATCACAAGTGTAATTACAAAAAGGACTAGCAAGGAATCGACTCAACCCTAAACTAAGTCCGACTAGGTCGAACTGCTCTGATACCAACTGTAACACCCCGGTATTTTTATCGAGTAAAAATACCCAAGTGTACCATCATAAAATAATCAGAGATATTTTTCCTGTTTTAGATATTGAACATAAATAAAAACAACTCATAACTAGAGTCCAATATCCAAATACCAAGAAATAGCGGAAACGATTTTACAACTTTTACTGATACAAGTTATACAATCGAAAATACAAAAATCTCGAGGGAAAGACAATAACAATGAAAACTAAGTCTTCACCGTCTTCATATGCACACCACCTAGCTGTGCTTCTTCACCTTTTCTTTTTCCCCTGCTTCTCTGTAAAACCACAAAATATAAACAGTGAGATACAATCTCAGTGAGTTCTACCGAGACCCCTACTAACACTCGCGGTCCAGTTATGAAATCTTTTATCTCGGAGTTTAATTTATAAACCCCGCAATTTAACCTAGCACGACACCGGCCCCAGACATGGTAATCCCGATGAATCGCACTAGATAACACGGCACCGACCCCAGACATGGTAATCCCGATGAACCGCATTATTTAGTCCTTAACACAGCACCGACCCCAGACATGGTAATCCCGGTGAACCGTATCATAGAACTTTCTTTCTTGTAGTTTAATTTATAGACCACGCAATCTAACCTAGCACGACACCGGCCCCAGACATGGTAATCCCGATGAATCGCACTACATAACACGGCACCGACCCCAGACATGGTAATCCCGATGAACCGCATTATTTAATCTTTGACACACCGCCGACCCCAGACATGGTAATCCCGGCGAACCCCATAACCAATAGTGTTTCCTAATGGCACAGAGCCTAGGGTAAGGGCTCATGACTTCCCCGCCTAGTATGTCAACATGGGTCGTCACCCAAACTCGATATAATATATATATATATATATATATATATATATATATATATATATATATATATATATATATATATATATATATCTACAATAACATGAACATTTAGTTCATTTACATTCAGACCTATAACTGAACATAACACCCGCATCGGGCTATTTCCCATAGTCGATATAATATATATATATATATATATATATATATATCGAGAATCATAGACCGGTTTAGACGAATGAATAATAATCATTCCGCGTCGGTTATACCATACCACGTAGGACTCATAGTCCGCTTTATTATTAATAAAACATATCCGCACACGTGTACTATTATTCGGCTTTTCGAAACAATTCCGACTTCAAAAGTATTTTATAAAACCCCTTTGAAACATACCCAAAATCATGGCATTATAAGCCTAATATTATTATAGAAGGGTTAGGAAAGGAATAGGAGAGGATTGGAATCGATCGGGATCATTTCGGGCAAGTTTGGAAAATTTGGGCAGAACACAGCGCACGGTTCGTGCGCCCATACGCACGGGTCGTGCGCCCTGTATTGCATTTTTGAAGACAGAAACAGAAAGATCCGCACGATCCGTGCGCCTGAGACGCACGGGTCGTGCGCTTTTGACAGCATTGTATTTTATCCCGTTTTCCCAATTTTCGTCGTTCTGACCAATTCCGATACCTGTTCCAGTCCAGTCCTAACACCAAAATAGTACAAAAACATATCCAACGTCCTCGCTCGATCAACCAATCCAATCAAAGACTCAACACATTCGATTTTTATCAAAATTCGACATATTCAAAAATAATGGTTTTTGACTCAAAATCTTCCGAAATTAATCACTAAAAATTCCATTTCAACACGACTCAACCCGAGACTCGTTCCGATTAATTCCTAACCCGAAACAGACAATATCCAGAAATATTCCAGTCCAGCGAAAGCGATAAAACAGTTAATTAATTAATTCGAAACATAAAATCCTAAACGTGAGTAGAACTCACCCTTGAAGCGTGAACCACGATCGAGCCGAATTCACCGAGTAGCCACACGAACGCTCCCCGCTTAAACTCTCCGTTCCGACGACGCCACTTCCGCTTTCAAAGCTTTCCACTCGATCGCGAAACCTCATTTTAACCGAAATACCGATTTCCCCGAAATTCTCCACGGACACTATTCATCATCTTCCCCAACTTCTAATCACTATTCACAAAAACCCCAAATTTGATTTCTCAAATCTCACCCAATCAAACCTTGATTCTTTCACTCCAAGCTAGTACCCAAGCCTCCATTCGAACTCCCCTAGCCTTCAAACCGCTTTATTGACGAAGATAGCTCTCAAAAACGCCACCTTGAGCTTCAAACCGAAAATGGTAAATTCGTGTAGAGTGAGTTGATGATGAAGATGTTGGTACCAAATCGAAGAGGAAGTAACGCTGAGCATTTTTCGTGTTGGACGAAAGTCGTTTTGATGAGCCTAACCTTCCCCTTTTTCCTCTTCTTCTTCCTTCCCCTTTCTTTCTCTCTTCTTTTCTTTTTCTCCTCTCCTCTATGTTTCTCGCGTGGCTTTCTTCTTTCTTTTCTTTCAATTCTTTTCTTTCCTTTCTTATTAACACACACACACACACACACACACACACACACACGTATATACATATATTTATTTAATAAATATATGGCAATGTGGTCAAATTACCATATTGATCTAAATCTTCTATTTCGATTCCGAAACTTCCTTGATCCGTATTATCCGGTTAACGATCCGATGACAACCAATAAATAATTTTAGCACTCAATAAATTTACCAGTCAAGTACTAAATTAATTTAATTGGGTTAACATCCAAATAATTCGGTTAATTATTTTGCGGATGTTACACATAGAGCACAAAAGTGGACAGGTCAGTTAGGAGGAGTTAGTTAGTTAAGCCTAACAAACTCCTAACTGAATAAACCACCTAGGCTATTTTACATAACAAGCTTTCTTTCTTTTAAACTATGTGTAACTAGTTTAAAAGTAGTTATAGGTTGTATGTGAACAGCTGGCTGTAACAGCTATATTTTAAATAGACTAGCTGTTTAGACTAATTGGGTTTGAAAGATTACCAATTTCAACAATTGCTTGCTTGAGTGTGGTTCGACGTTCAAAACAGAAGACAAAAGAAGAAATGAAAGTATTATCTAATTGATGGAGTAGAGGACAGAGAATTAGTTTTCAATCTAGAAAGGAATTGAAGAAATAAATTCTTAGCTATGAGGAGCACCTTCCAGTAGCCTCACGGTTTTCCAGCTGAGGGTGAAATAGGATTTTGATTGTGGCTTTGAAATCAAAGGCAACACATGGCCTGTAATTTTTTTTTGGAAGCCACGTGGATGATGGGTTTCTGTATATGTTTCTGGAAAATGGGTTGAAGATGAAAACAAAAACGAAAATGGGTTCTGTAACATTCATCATTCATCTTCATCTGGATTTCCCCTTCTATCTCTCTCTCTTCAAAAAAATTGTTTCCAGATCTTCAAAAAAAATCGTTGATGATTGTTTCAGATCCCCTACCCAATTTGTTTTGAAGAAGATGAATTCAATTGTTTTTTTAATAAAACATTAAATAAAAAATTCTGTAGGTGAGAATGATGAATTTGCGTTGATGATAAAACATTAAATAATCAATTTGCGTTGATGATGAATTTGCGTTGATGAATTTGGGTTGATGAATTTGCGTTGAGTTTCTTGGTTTGGTAGGAAGAAGAAGAAGAAGAATGATGAATTTGCGTTGATGATGAAATGCCAGTTTTTTTTTTAAATTAAGTAGCAAATGATGTAATATATACTGGTAGGTGAGATAATAATCACAAATACTAATGTGGCTCAGTGGTTAGGAGATGTGTGGGTGAGTAAGAGGTCACGAGTTCAACACCCCCCTTGGCCACAAAAATATTTAATTTTGAGTGTAACAACTAGTGCCACGTGGCAGCCATCCATTGGCTGCTGACGTGGTATATGTCAGTGCCACGTGGCACTGGTGACATAGGAGCTGACGTGGCATGTCAGTGCCACGTGTCACAGAGACCCAATAATAAGGTGACACGTGGCAGGGGGTAACTGGATATGTGACATTTTACATATTTTAACAGAAAATTTAACGGCAGGGGGGTAACTGGATAACTTTACATTTTGCAAGGTTTGTTTTAAATGTTTTTTTTTTGCAGGGGGTAACTGGATAATGGCTATATTTGCAGGGGGTAATAACTATTTAAACCAATAAAAAATGTAGGCGCTAAATACTACCGCGTTTTGTGAATTCCCAAATGTTTTTGTACCAAACCAAAAAATCAACACAAAAAATTTAATCCCACACAAAACAAAAAACTCAAAAATCAAGGTTTCTCTTCTCAAAACAGTCACGCACTCATCTGATAAAAAAACTCACGCATCAAAATCTCAGACACGCGAACTCACCCTCCGTTCCCTTCTCAGAAATTCATCTCCTCCCTCGCGCGAACTCACCCTCCGTTCTCAGAAGATCTTACACATCTCTCAGCGATTTCATCAGTTTCGTTCCTCTCACGCACTCAGCAATTCATCTCCTTCCTCGATTTCTCTCAACCAAAGATTTTGATTTCAAGATTCAGTTTCGTTTCTCTCTCTCTCACCCAGAGATTTTGATTTAAGGTTCCTCTCTCTCTCTCTCTCTCTCTCTCTCATTTTAGTGTTTAGAGCGAATCAAGGTTTGTGTTTAGGGTTCTATTTTTGTGGCAATTTCGGATTCTAACTGAAAGTAGAGTATAGGGTTTATTTTTTGTGGCATAATTTGTTTTGGTAATATTATTCGAACTGGAAGTAGAGTTTAGGGATCGCAATTTCAGATTGGAACTGAAAGTAGAAATTGTTTTAGTGTTCTCGTTTTTATCACTTCCTCCTTTTTCCTAATTGAGTCTTCAAAATCAAAGTTTAAACGAAGTCCATAATTTGTTTTGGTAATGTTATCATGCTCATTGTTTTTCCCTTTGTTTATATAGTTGAAGAATACTCTGGATAAGGAGCTTTTGCTTATGTAGAGGTGGCAGTTAACGCAACACTTATCCCACTTATCGACCGGTGAAGAATGGTCTCCTCATTCATTAGAATTGTGCCTTTTGTGATGATTTCTACTGCAAAGCCTAAATAAGGTTGGAATTTCCTGCTGTTCCCTTTATTTTTTAGTAATATGCGTTTCTTGGGGCTCTCTGTGCTAGCTTCAAAACATATTTTGCTACATCATTTATTTCTTAACAGTCATTAATCTTTAGTAAATAGAAAAGTTACAAGTAGTGAGGATGGAGAGCCTCCTTCTCAAGTTGAGTTGTTCATCGAAACACGACAAAGTAAGAAAGGAAAGCAATTGAACAAAGAAACAAATGATACAATTGTAAGTTTTATTCAATGAATTTATCATTTCAAATATAATAATGTATATCTTTAACTATGATTGCTTTTTAAATATGCTAGATAAAATTTCAAGACTTGGTGAGTTCTGGTCAATCTTCTTCGAAATCTTTTCAAAATGTGGTTGGTAAAGAAAAACCGGAGAGAGTACGTACCCATGGAAGAGCGGTAACAACTACTATGTTGAAGAGAAATGAAGAAATTGCAGAAATCAAGAGAGCACATGCAAATGAGGTGGAACAACTAAAAAAAGAACATGCCAAAAAGATGAATGAACTAGAAGAGAAAAACCAAATTTTTCAGAAAGGGATGGAGAACAAATTTCAACTTCTAGTGAAGACCTTAGTAGCTCAAAGCAACTCAAGGTTGAATGTGGAGGCATTGGCAGCTTTGTTTTCAACTCCGTCTGATGCTAATAGTGCTCCACATTCTTCGACATCAACACATGCCCCAGAAACTCACAAGTTAAGAGTCACTTTCTAAATATTGTTTTGTAACGTTCCCAAATTTTTAAGTACGAGTTTGGACTGAAATAGTTATATTACCAAAGGACATGGAACCTAAAGGTTATTTCCTAGCCTTTAAAAAGAGTAATATAAATTTTGTGCAATTGAAAAAGAAAAAAAAAAAAAGAATGAAGGTTAACGCATGGTGGGAAGGATTCAAGTGCATAACACATTTATATATTATTATAATCTATATGGTGTTGTGCTTGTATTTTCACACATTTGAATATTTAATAGTAAAAATATATTATTATTATTATTATTATTATTATTATTATTATTATTATTATTATTATTATTATTATTATTATTATTATTATTATTATATTTGATCAGAGCCAATCGAGAAACTTCTTTCAACATCTACATTGACCTTAACAATTACCATGACCATTAGAAACAAAAAGAAGCAAGAAGGAACAAAATTGGGGATTAAAGATTAGTAAGAAAAGAGAGTGCATCACCGAAAAGAGAAGGTTACGATTACGAGAATAAATGGAGCAATTGTGATGCTGCGACATTGAGAATAGAATGAAAGAGCAGATTTGTGTTGAGTTGGAAATGAGAGAATAGATTTTGAGTGAGCTGGTGAAATTTGTATAGAAGGAGAAAATCATCAAAGGAAAGAAAGTTTAGAGGGTTGGAGATGGTAAATGCTTGGAAATGGAAGGAGATTATTAATACAATCACATCCTTTTGGAGGTATGGGGAAATTTCATCTATCAGGATATAGAAATATTTACGTTAGGAATTGGTACTGGCACTATTAGTTTTATCCTATACGTAATTTATTTAGTTAACACTGATTTAGTTTTATTGTAATCTAGATATGGCAAATTCATTACTTCGATATCGGTGCTCGAATCCCCTCTCACCGGCTTAGGAAGTTGGTGTGTAAATAATGAGGACTATAACAGTCCTATATATTTCTTTTCACTCATTTTATACTTATTTGATGACATCTTTTGCTTATGTTTACTTGAAACACTTTGTTTTCTCAGAGGGACATAGTATTATCATCATATAGTTCGCAAAATTTAAATAAATGGATTTTGTTGGACATTTGGTTTGATATTTGTGATTGAGATATATTTTTATATATGAGTTTATCTTATTAAAGTTTCGAAACGATTTGGGGTAAAACTTTCTCAGAACACTGCATGCTAACAGCAGTATGTGTTAGTCTCGGTGCACCATGATTTATCTTTAGGCAGGGAGCATACTTGTATAATTCGAGGCGGGGAGCCTATCATTGATATTTCGAGGCGGGGAGCCTATTATTGATATTTTGAGGCGGGGAGCCTATTATGGATATTTCGAGGCGGGGAGCCTATTGTTGATATTCGAGGCGGGGAGCCTATTATTGATATTTCCCGGCGGGGAGCCTATTTCAGTTTTGTATATGTATTACCCCATTTACGACTTTATACGATTTACTTATTTAACTATGGTATTCATGGAAATCACTTTATGATCGGTATTATCGTGTCCTGCTTGTTATGCTCTTCATTATTTGCTCACTGAGTGGTGACTCACATAGTCTCTTTTATATGTTTCAGATTCCCAGGTTCATGCTGAACCGAGCTCCTCCGTGAGAGTCTAGTCTCTCACTTCTTGGTGAAGTCTCGTTTTGGTTTTGAAGGGCCATGTGATAACTCTTAGAAATAAGAGTTATTTATGCCAAAACAAATGAGAATTAAACTTGTTCAATGGCAATTAGTGTAAACAAATATGGATTTTCTGCATAATTAAATATAAGTATGTTTGTGTTGTGTAAAAAGTATTTTGGGCACTTTTGGTTCCATTTTGTGGGATTTTACCTTGTATTTAGTTGTGCAGGAAAATTTAGTCCAGATGCTGTTCGTAGTGTTGTGATAGCACGAGCGTAGCTGGCTTGCGCATAAAAAATTATCTAAAGTGGCCGAAGTTTTTAAATGAAGAAAAATGATGTTTTGTCTTATGCGGATATGTGCAAAAGGAATCTGCTTTATTAATGAGGCACTACAAGACAAAATGTCATTACTTTTTTGGGTTGGCAGCACTGTTCAGAATTTGCCTTGGCTTAATTGGTACTGGGAGAGAGAAATTACTATAAAAGGCAAGGCTTAACCTAAAAAGGAGACACCCCCCACTCATCCATACCCTCCATCCACGAAACCCTAGCAGGCGCCATCACCCCATCTTCATCCATTCCACCTCCATCACCATTTTTGGAGCTGAGAATTCACATTCTGTAGCACTGTTTTTCATCAACACAGCACAGATTCTGTGGATCAGATTTGCAGCATTGGAAGCTTATTTGGAGTTCCAATTTGTTTGTAATTCATTCCTTCCTCTGTGTATTTTTTATCTAAGTTGTAATTGTGATTATCATGACTTCATTTGGGGTAACGAAGTACTACTTTGTCATGTCTAAGCTCATTATGAGCTAGATTTTTTTATAGTCAAGACAATGGTGAAGTAATTATGAATTAATGATGAGATGTTGTGATTAATGCTTGATGCTTCATTAACTTGTGCGATTTAATGCTACACACTCTTTTTGAACTTGATCACTTTAATTAGGGTAATGTGCTTTAATTTCTGGAAAGGATTAAAGTGCTGATTTCACAAGTTAATATAGTTTGAAAGGTAATAGGAATATTACTTTTTCCTATTGAAGGATAGGAATATGAAGCTAGGGCTATAGTGTGATCTGAAACGTGCTTTTCACCCTACGGAATGAACCTCATGGGAGCTTAGGAATAAGGAAACCTTGAAAACATTTCGTTTCCCAGTGATAGGAATATCCATATTCATTCTGCACACTGAATGCTATCATAGCACTGGTCACAGCATTAAGTCATTATTGATTAATTACTGATCATTGTCTTGGCTATATCTATCTCTCTGATTCAACATTATTGTTACTATCTTTTATTGTCATTTTCCCTATTAATTTATTGTCCTAATCATTTTAATCAAATATGTTACTTGTTACTTTATTGTCTCACTAACTAGATTAGCTAAATTGGGAATTTGTAAAGTTAACCATTTTGTTTGTTTGTTATTAGGTGCAAAATTTCTATTTTGTATTGTGTTGTCCTTGATGTTCTTAGTGTACTAATTGTGTTTGCATTTTTGTGAAAGAAAAAAAAACTATAGCCATGGGACATTGGTATTTTGACTCTATGCAAGCAAGAAGTGTCCAAGTCCAACCACAAAATTTCAATTATGGTTGCTATGGGGGTGAATATGAAGGGGACTGTTTTGAGACAAGTTTCACGTCTGTGACAGCCCAAAATGAGAATTATGCCATAAAAAATTTCATGTTGGAGCAAGAGACATACTCTCTAGCTCAAACCGAAGGATTCCACGAGGCATCTTCAATTTCCAAGAATTTGTGGCTCAATCCCTTGAGGGTACCAAGGAGGATAACGACAACTTTCAATTGTCATGTAAGAATATAGAGGCTCACATTAGATCAATTATGGAGCATCTAAAAGAAGAGGATTGTGTTGAAGAAGTGGTTGAGCTAGAAGAAAAGATTTGTGTTGAAGAGGTGGCTGAGCAAGAAAAAGAGAGTGTAGAGTCGGAAAATGAATGTGTCCATTTGGAAGTAGTGGAAGAAAAAGAAAAAAAGAATGTAGTAGTAGTAGTAGTAGTAGTAGTAGTAGTAGTAGTAGTAGTAGTAGTAGTAGTAGTAAAAGTAGAACAACAAGAAAAAGAAAAAATAGTGAGAAGGAAGAGAAACCAAGGGTGAGGCGTGAGGGGAGTTATGTGACATTTAAAACTCAACCCGTGGTAATTGAAGACAAGAGTCCTCCACACAACAAGTTCCATTTTTCTCAAGAATGGAGGAATTCATATCCCAAATGCTTAGTTGTTGGGGCATGGGAACACTTGCTTCCCTATGCCAAATACATGGGATTTCTGCACAAAGGAAGAAAGCAGATGAATGAGATTTTCTTCTTGTCATATTACCCACAATAACATGTGTGTTAAAAGGGCAAGTCTAGCTAAAGACTATAAATTAAGCACTGCTGGGAGGCAACGCAGATTCTAACATTTTTAGTTCTTTGTTTGTTGTTCATTTTCATTTTTAGGAATCAAATTGGTGGGTTCGCTGTTGTTTTGGGGTAAATTTTGCTATTTTGGAGTTGTTTTTGGTGTTATGCATTGTGCAGTATTTTAACAAATGCTGTCACAGCGCCAAATATCACCATTTACAGCACCAAGACTTAGCACAATGGTGTTGCAGAAGCTGCTGGAGAAGGCCACAAAGCAAATTCAAAATTGGAAATCGTGGGGGAGACTGTGGCAAAGAAGCCTAGGACCATTTTTGAATCCCGAAGGAGTGCCAGGCTAAATTTAGGGAAATAATCTGACCCTTTGTTATTTGTTTTTGTCATTTCCATTTTGTTTTGTTACTGCTGTCCTATTTCGTTAGTTTCTCTAATGCTGTCCTGTTTTTAATTTTCTGTTCTGTTGCTGTCCTGTTTTCAATTTTCCGTTATATGCTGCCTGTAAAGCTTTCACAGCAGTTGTTAATGCATAATGAATAAAATTTTAAATTCTAAGTATCAAGGTAGAACTCAATGAGGTTAGTCAGAATTGGTGTAGGCTTAGAATTCTGACTGAAATAGCCTAGCCCTCTAGTATACACTTAGCTATTGTACTTTGGAAGTAGGTGTAAGGCATTGCTTAGGTGGAAGTTAGGTGAATGCTTAGTAAGGACTGAACCTGCCTGGACTTTGATAGAAACTGCTAGTAAGGTAGAAAATAAGTTTGGGGGTAGCCTAATAAAGGTGAGACCAAAGCTAAAAGAACAAGAGTGTAGGAAAAGAGGGTGCACACTTGCAAAAGTAATATATATAAAATCAAATACAAGGTTGGCTGCTGAGTAGGGAGACTGTTTTGTGGCGACACCATTACAGTTTCAGTCGAAAAGTATTCAACCTACAAAAGAAAAAAAGAAAAAGAGGTGTGCACTACTCTATGTCATCAAAAAAAGATTGTATGGCCTAAGTTATTCATGGATGCAAATTACGAAAGGCTACCCTTGTGTGAATCATTTAAACTTTGCTTGTAGCTATTGAGAAGGAAGAGCAATGTAGGAAATTCTAAGTAGGATTCGAAGCCAAACCTAATAATTGTTGGAGCCTATGGAAGGAGTGCAAGAGAACACACACACACATAGAGGGAAAAATCTATGATTTCAAGAATTGCTAAGGGTTCTTAATGTGTTATGTCGGAGAGGAAAACCTTGAGAAAAATAGAGCTGTGCTGGAGCTGTTTTGAATGCTGTTAATTGCTGTTGTGCTGTTTGAGTTTCATTACTTGAATGCAAGCAATGGTTCAAGTTTGGGGGTGTGATAACTCTTAGAAATAAGAGTTATTTATGCCAAAACAAATGAGAATTAAGCTTGTTCAATGGCAATTAGTGTAAACAAATATGGATTTTATGCATAATTAAATATAAGTATGTTTGTGTTGTGTAAAAAGTATTTTGGGCACTTTTGGTGCCATTTTGGGGGATTTTACCTTGTATTTAGTCGTGCAGGAAAATTTAGGCCAGATGCTGTTCGTAGTGCTGTGATAGCGTAGCTGGCTTGCGCATAAAGAATTATCTAAAGTGGCCGAAGTGTTTAAATGAAGAAAAATGATGTTTTGTCTTATGTGATTATCATGACAGCATTGGAAGCTTATTTTGAGTTCCAATTTTTTGTAATTCCTTTCTTCCTCTGTGTATTTTTTATCTAAGCTGTAATTGTGATTATCATGACTTCATTTGGGGTAACTAGGTACTACTTTGTCATGTCTAAGCTCATTATTAGCTAGACTTTTTTATAGTCAAGACAATGGTGAAGTAATTATGAATTAATGATGAGATGTTGTGATTAATGGTTGATGCTTCATTAACTTGTGCGATTTAATGCTACACACTCTTTTTGAACTTGATCACTTTAATTAGGGTAATGTGCTTTAATTTCTGGAAAGGATTAAAGTGCTGATTTCACAAGTTAATATAGTTTGAAAGGTAATAGGAATATTACTTTTTCCTAGTGAAGGATAGGAATATGAAGCAAGGGCTATAGTGTGATCTGAAACGTGCTTTTCACCCTACGGAATGAACCTCATGGGAGCTTAGGAATAAGGAAACCTTGAAAACATTTCGTTTCACAGTGATAGGAATAGCCATATTCATTCTGCACACTGAATGCTATCATAGCATTGGTCACAGCATTAAGTCAGTATTGATTATTGTCTTGGCTATACCTATCTCTCTGATTCAACATTATTGTTACTATCTTTTATTGTCATTTGCCCTTTAATTTATTGCCCTAATCATTTTAATCAAATATGTTACTAGTTACTTTATTGTCTCACTAACTAGATTAGCTAAATTGGGAATTTGTGAAGTTAACCATAATCAATCATCGTGGGAACGATATCTACTTATCACTTTATTACTTGTTTGACTGTGTATACTTGCACACGTTTTTGTACAACAGAGCCTATTATTGATATTTCCCGGCGGGGAGCCTATTTCAGTTTTGTATATGTATTACCCCATTTACGACTTTATACGATTTACTTATTTAACTGTGGTATTCATGGAAATCACTATATGATCGGTATTATCGTGTCCTGCTTGTTATGCTATTCATTATTTGCTCACTATGTGGTGACTCACATCGTCTCTTTTATATGTTTCAGATTCCCAGGTTCATGCTGAATCGAGCTCCTCCGTGAGAGTCTAGTCTCTCACTTCTTGGTGAAGTCCCTTTTTGGTTTTGGAGGGCCACTACTTTTGTTAGCTATATTATCTTTTGTTTCCATGTGTATTTGTGTTAGACTTATTGTATTTACTCTCAGTTAGTTGTTAGACTTATTGTATATACTCTCAGTTAGTTAGCCTTATTGTATTTTAATTTTTCTAGTTTAGGGTAATTTAGTCTTTTTCCCTTACTTCTTTTGACTTGTATTTAAACTCCCTAATGGGCAATTTATCTATTGAGATTACATTTTTACCAAATTAACATGGTATCAGAGCTAGAAGAGGGTTTGAAATCAACTACCATCGAGAATAGGATGCCATCCAACCTAGCGTTTCCAATCGCCCTCAGAGAAGGCCTTTCCTGTATTAAACATTCATTATCAACAAACAGTACTTGGCAATATTTAGAGGCTTGAAGTCTGCCAACAGTTGTAATGTTTTTGGAAAAATTAGGAAGGTAAAGTACATCATACAATACAAGGTCAGGTGTAAGAAAGATAGTACCACTATAGGAAGCAATTGTCTTAGTACCGTTAGGAAGGGACACAGATACGGGTCGGATGGCTTTATAAGTGGCAAAAAAATGTAGAGAGGATGCTATATGGTCAGTCGCACCAGAGTCTATAAGCCATAAGGAAAGAGAGTTACCGGAACTCGTGAGAGGAGTTGCAACTTATTGTGCACTTGCCAGGGAGATAGTAGCGATAGTGGTAGGTGCAGAGGAAGGAAGCAGCACCAACAGACTCTGAATTTGAGCTTTCGTGAATCCTAAAGAGGAAGAGGCTGAAGAGGGAGTCATCGGTTTCCTAGACTTGAAACCCAGAGGATAGCCATGCTTGATGAAGCATGTATCAATAGTGTGGTTGGTCCTGTTGCGGTGAGTGCAAAATCTATTTCCAGAAGCCATGGAAAAAAAATAGATACGATAGATGATCGATCCAAAATTCCACCAATAACATCAACAACTATCCAGAAATTTAGAACTAGTAACAATAGCAACAATCAAAAAATCTAGAGCCAATAACAACAACGGGTAACAATAACAATCAGCAACAATCAGTACCAATCAACAAATCCAGAAATTCAGAGAGCAAATAGCAGTAACCTTGCGATCTCGAGACGCAATGCGAAAACCAGAGGACAGCGTGGTGCTTGAAGGTCCAATCTTGGTTGGTCTCTGTGAGGCTCTGTACAAATCTTTAGATGCTCTGTACAAATCTTTAGACAACCCGATAATGTACAGAGCATCTAAAGATTTGTACAGAGTCTCTCTGTTGGTCTCTGTGAGGACCAATCTTGGTTGATATTCTATGTTTTGAATATACAGGTGTGTACGATATTTTGGGATGTCCATATTTCAAAGGAGGTTCTGCCGAATTTTTGTTAGAAATTTCTTCAAAATATCGGCTATTATAGGTTTAATATGACGAGTCTTCTTCGGATTGACTTGAGTTGTCGAGGCTTGTGTCAGAATAGGCAATATTTTATTGTATAGTTTACTTTGTAATACTTAGTCCGGTAGCTCACTTGGTATGAGTCCGTAGATGAGTTTGTATAGGCGTTAGCTTGTTAGTCTTAGTAATTGGCTCAGCTTCCTTTAACTGATTCAGTTGTGTACATTGTTGTATATATAGGGATTGATCCCTCATTCAATAAACAAGTTCAGTTTTATAATTCTAACATGGTATCAGATGAAATTTTTTGCTGAACTTCACTTTTCTCTCTCTCGCGAGTCTTCTCCCCAAACTCTCATTCTCACTCGCGAATCTCTCTCTCTCTCTCTCACAGATACCTCTCTTTCTCTCTCGCGAGTCTCTCCTTCTCAGAAGCAGAAAACCACCATAGCCGTTTCTCTCAAAACTCCATCACTCAGCGTCCGCCATCTCCCTTCGTCCTGTTCACGCACCAAAAAACACCATAACCATTCTGTTTTTCCCCTTTCTCTCTTTCTCCGTCTCGCAAGTTCTCTCTCTCCAAAAAGCCAAAACAGTTTTTCACTCTTCTTCATCGCAATTTTATATGCGATGCTCTCTCTGGATCTCGATCTGCTTCTACTTCGATTGCCGCTTCACAACGCTGTATCGTCCTCCTCTGGATATCGATTTCAGGTTCTTGTTTCTCGGATTCATGATCTGAATCTTGATCAGCTTTGTGTTTTGCAACTGTTTCTTCATCTGAATCTGTTGCGGTCCTCTCTCTGAAGTTCGATCCTTGATGATTCTGGTTCGTTTTTCCCCTTTCCTTTTGACCTAAATCGATTTCCCCTTTCTTGATCTTGATTCAGAATTGTTTTCTCTCTTTAATCGATTCTACTATTTCTCTTCCGATTTTGGATTGTAACCTGGATCGGTCTCCATTAGCAGTTTCGATTTCTTCTCATCTGTTTCTTGAATCGATTCTTCTCTGATTCACAGTCGCTTTTTCCAGTTCGTGTTTGTTTTTTCTCTTTCTGTTCTCACTTCGAATCACGTTTTCTACTCTTGATTCGAAGCCTTTTTTTCTGTTCTTGTTTCGTTTTTTTTGGTTGCAGTTTTCCCCTATATTTTCAGTTCTCGACGCTGTGCGCGCTTTCCCCTTTTTTCTTGCTTCTGTGACCTTAATCGTTCTCTTGTTTGCTTATTTGCAATTTCGATTCCCTCTCCTCTGTTTCTGAAACTGAAATTCAGTTTCGGTTTCGTTTATTTTCTCGATTGATTTCGATTCAGTTTGCGTTTTCGATACGTTATGAATTTTTTTTGACTGAGTCTTAGTTTTTCGATCTAACTGTTCGGTTTTTGATTGAGTTTCAGTTTCGGTTTCTTCTCTGATAATTCGATTGTTGCATATGGTGAACATTTTATTTGAAGTTGCTTAGATATGCAAGATGCATCCTAGAAAAGCAATATTAATTGGAGGGATAGTTCCTTTAGTCATGGTTTTGTCATGGAATTTGATTGTTTTGGGGCTTGTAGGGACTAATAAAGCAGCAATAGCAACCAGGATGCACAACATATCACTTTTACTTTCTGTGAATCCATCTGCTTTATCTGCAGTTCAAGGATTTGCATTCTCTGCTATGGCAACTAGTTTGATAGGATATGCTGTGAGCTTGCCTAAGCAGATTCTTGACACATTGGATTTGGTGTTTGGAAAAAGTGGTGAAGATTTTAATGAGAATGGGAATGGAAGTGTTGGATTGGCTTCTTACTCAGGAGGGGATAGTGTTGGTAGTTCAGGGAAGGTTGGTTTCAAAGATTCAAGAACAGGATCTGAAATTAGATCAAATGAGAAAACATTTGATTTAATTAAAAATCTTGTGACACTATTAGTCCTTGGTTTCTCAGTTCTGAGCTTCATATTTTAAGCCTACTTTCTCAAGAGCTCTTGATTTTGCTGGAGTTTATGCTAATTACTTGATTAGTATATCTTTTCCACTTGCTAGCACTATTGATGCATCAGTTTCCATTTTTATATGAATGAATTGCAGATTTATATATTTAGCCTTTGGAATGTTGTAGTTTGATGTTGCAAGCAAATGATGTATTTTTAATAGAGTATTGTATATTGCATTAATCGGGTTTTTGTTACTTTTGTAGGAAAATAATGAAGGTATAGATGAAGGTCTTGATGGCTTGGATGAAGGAGAGTATGAAGATTCGTGAAGTTTTATTTTGGAAATCGAATTTTTTTTTTTGCAATATAAGGATAAACTTTTGTTGTACTTAATTATGTTGTTTAAGATACATTAAATACTTGAAGTAGCAAATTACTTTTTTTGTATTTTTTAGTTTGTAATAACAGTTGATTTGGTAAAGAATTAATGATTAGAATTGTTTTATTTTAGGTTCAACATTAATGTTTCCTTTGAAATGTTTAGAATTAAGAAGTTTGTTGTGTGATGCTACTGATACCAATGATTTCGCGCTATTTTTTGCGGTTGTCACTAATAGCAACGGTTTTATTTCGTTGTTGTTGACACAGCTTCTTAAAATTAATAGGGAACGGTTTTTTCGTGTTGCCAATGACTGCAACGGTTTACTCTATCAAGGAGAATGGTTTTAGACCGTATTCTTTGAAAGTATTAGGCAATAGTTTTCCAGTGTTGCCATACCTGGCAATAGTTTCCACGGGTTTCCATATCTGGCAACGGTTTCTAAGTGTTGTCCTAATTGGCAACGCTTACTGACCATTGCCATAGCGTGAAAAACAAAACCGTTGCGCTTCAGTTATCAATGGCAACAGTTTTTGGTGTGTGTTGCCTTTGGGCCCAAAAAACCGTTGCCTGTAGTTTAGGCAACGTACACAGGAACAACAGTTTCAAATTTGCTGCCGAATGGTAACACAACGGTTTTTCAGGTTTACGAAACAGTTTTTGAGCGTTGCCTTTGGGTCAAAATGCTGTAGTGAATATCAGTGTTTTGCGATTTAAGTTTTCATTTTGAAAGTTTTGTGGTTATCTATATTTATTAAAAATAAGAGTCACTTAGGGGCTATTGCAGCCGTTAGGAATCAATTATCCTTTTTAGTTAGTTTGTTAAGCTCTATATATAGAGCACTCTATATTCACATTTGATAACTATTTTTTCACATTTGATCTTCATCTCTTTGATCCCGTGATATCTAACATGGTATTAGAGCGATATCGCTGTGCGGTTTACAGTGATTTTGAAGATGAAGAAGAAGAGACATATTCTGTGTGTGAATAGGAAGCGGGGGATGAAGATGAATTTTCTGATCGAAAGAAGGAAGATGATTCAGTTTCTGCAATGGTGGAAATCAACAACTCTGATTTCATCTTTGGCGGTTTCAATCAAGATTCATATCTTCAAACAGTTTGTGTGACTCCAATGATTTTAATCAAACCAGAAATTGAAGGTTCCACTATGAAGATCAACGAGTGTTGTCTAAAATGATGTGCAAGTGTACACAGTCCAACAAGTAGTAAAGTGATAAATAGAGATCGTTCCCACGATGATTGAAGTCTAATATGTGCTTAATTTGGCTAACAAATTAGTGACGTAAAATAAAATGACACAAGTTTTTGAAACCATCATTAATAAACAATTAAAGTAAAGGGGTGAGAAAATCAGAGTTGAAAATAAGTTGGAATGCTTTTACTATGTAAATCCATTAAAATACTTTAATGTTGTATCTGATGATGCAGCCTTAGGTGCTGTCGCATCAGTGTGTACCTATTTAAATACTCGTCACTAGGGTTTCGTTACAAGAGATTATGTCTAAGCCCTAAATAGGTTCACCCTAGGCTATTACACACCCACAGTGTTCACCTTATGAAATTTGCCCTCCTATGTCTAGGTTTTAAGCAAGGAGTAGTAAAGTGTCATTTAATACTCACTATCCATATTATCTTTTGATATCTATTCATAAATATTTTTAGAATTTAAAAATGCTACTTAAAATTAGTTGGCCATTCCTAATTCAAGATGGAAATATTAACTCACAAAATATGCTAAAACATCAAACACGCTTCATTAAATGTACTAAAACTTCATTACATAGTGTTAACACCCAAAAATAACTGAGTCGTAGGCCGATGACGGAGTGAAAGAAGGGAGTAGTGTTGAGGTGCTAAGGCAGGCCACCTGACAAAAGTTTAAGAGATAATTGGCAAAAAGAAGAACTCAAGAGAAGCCTTCAGGGTATATCACAAGACAACTCCCCGAGGAGAGGGTTAGCCCGAGGAGCAACAAGCAAGGCCGAGGGAGAGCAAAGCCTCAATCTATAGAGTGCCACGGCTGAGGTAGGCTCGGGTGCCTGAGTTACTTCCCGAGGACAAAGGCTAGCTGAGCAAGCCAAGTGGCTGAGGCAAGGCAGGCTCGCTTGGAAGGCAAGTAAGAGGGAGCACGAAGACAGAACGTGGGAACAGTTGAAAGATCAAGCGAAGGAGTGAGGCCTTGAAAAGCGGAGTGAGGGAGTTCACCCCACTAACCGTGCTAGTAAGATCGTGGGTGGTTACTCCGCCTCTTTAGGGCTTAGGAACGATGACAATCGTTGATATTAGATTGATCCAACGGTAGGCAAATGTTGGCTATAGTGGTGGCCGACGAGGGCCTATTTATATAATTAGAAGAGCAATTGTACAGAATACACACATCAATCAATCAAAAACTCTACGTTTATTTTATCTATCTGCTTTTATCGCACTTTATCTTTATTTCCATGCATTAGCTAGTAGTATAATCCAAACCTCGCAGTCCCTCTCACCCAACCTGGCCCTTTCTGGAAGAGTCAGGATACCCACAGTCAAGGAGTAGAGTTCCCTCCTTGGCGCAATCGCTTGAAGAACAGAAGAATCAAAAAAACCTTCTCAAAACTCTAGCCGAATCCACAGCTAGGACCTAAGAGTTTGACGAAGAACAACAAATTGGCACGCCCGTTGGGACTAGAACGGCTAAACAGACCATTGCGTTTGGTTCGCCTGGACTGGATTATCATTGGCGTATGCACTTACGCTCTGGTAAGAACTTAAGCACGGAGTCATCTTCTGCATCAAAGAAGGCAACTGCTGCCAATGGCAAAAACATGGAGACAGTAGGTGTTTCGGGGAATAATGCTACGGCGGTTACTGCTGAGTCGAATGAACCACCTCACCAAGAGGAGGAGCCTGTAATCATGACCACATCATTCATTCGGCAACAGATTGACATGGGGATACATGACATAATGTACCAACTGTCCCAGCAATTGACTGACATAGTTAAACCTTTGGTGCACAACGAGGTGCAACAGGCCAAGGAATTCGAGCAAAGACACGCAACGTAGGGTAGCAACGCCACTAACCCCATTTTTCCCGGCCAGCCACAGGGAGGACATCCTACTTCTCTAGGAGGCACGCATCAGTCCCTGCCATATACCAACCCCGTTGGAACTCAGCAGACATCCTCCTATACATCTGTGGGAGGCATGCATTAGTGTTCACCGAGTGAGAGTTTGACTGGGCCTCAGCAGGCATTCTCTCATCAGGTATGCCCTACTTCTGTAACTCCTCAGCCTGGTACATTTTGCCACTGCCAAAACTGGGGGCAGTTTATGGCGAATGTCACTAATACGGCTTCTCTTCAGCAGGGACAAGTGCAATTGGCCAAAAGGCCGCCTGAGGCAGTAAGCTTGATGGGTTTTCCGCAAGGACCATCCTAAGGGTGTTCTACCGCGGCTAACTACCCGGCCTACGCAGGGGGGCAAGCCTTCGCCCCGGAATCAGGGAATTGCAAGATCAGTGGGTATTGTCCAAGTCAGCAGCCATGGGCCAAGAACCCACCTGGCTTGACAAGCCTACCTCCTAGTCAGCCGTACCCCGGAGCACTCAGTACCTACCCGACATGTTCCTATATACAAACACAGATGAGTGTTGCCCCGACCGAGCAGCCATGGAATCAACTTCCACCTCACCGAGGCATGCAAACATCTGTACCAGGAACTGGCCTTGTTAACCTGGCCCAAGTAGTGCCTGGACAATCATGGAAAGACGCTCCACCTCAGGTACCACCGCAGCCAGGGGGCAGGGTCCCCAGATATACCGTGGCGATCAACGCCTCCACCTGAAAGATCATCGGGCTCCCAACTCCTGGATCCTAATTAGATATGACACCATCAAGAAGTTCTTCGGTGTTTAGCTAAAACTGCTCGACATGCCATTACAGGAAGCCTTACCCCGAGTGGGTGGACATATTGGTGCCTCTGCCCAGAGGATTCAAAACCCTTGACTTTGCCACATTCTCCGGGGATGATGGTAAGTCTACCATGGAGCACGTCAGCCGATTCACGACCCAATGTGGGAAAGAAAACCAGAATGAGTTCCATAAGTTGCAGTTGTTCCCCTTGTCTTTGACAGGGACTGCCTTCTCATGGTATTCTTCTCTCCCACCTGATTCTATACAGACCTGGGCAGACATGGAAAGGTGCTTCCATGACATATTTTATTGGCCACAGCCTAAAGTTACGGCTGCCGATCTCATGAATTTACGGCAGAAGGTGGATGGGGCTGTGACAGACTTCATTGAAAGATTCAGAAAGATGGCCTGAAAGTGCTCAATACGCTTTCCAGAATCATAACTTACTTCCATGGCCATCTCTGGAATGCACCCGCAATTGAAGTAAAAGCTTGTGGGACAAGCTTGTAGTGACCTCAGTGGCTTGGCTTCCAGGGCAATACAGTTTGAACAATTCATACAAGAGAGAGAAAGGAAGAGAACTACTAGGGGTCGAGGACCTCAGTTGGTAGCAGTAGTTGATGCGGCCGAGGACTTAGATTATGATGAATCAGCCGATTACACGGTAGACATCTTGGTAGCCGAGATAGTCAAAGGCAAAACATACCTCTATCCTGCGCTTAAACCTGCCAAGGGAAAGGAGAAGGACGAGACAGAGAACAAGGTGGAGTACTCCTTTGACATCTCTAAGGCTGATCAAATATTTGATTATCTCCTCAAAGATAAACAGATTAAGCTCCTCGACGGCCAAAAGATACCCCCTTCTGAAATAATAAAAGGAAAGAGGTACAATTCATTCAATCATGCTACTTCGAATTGCATTATCTTCCGTCGAGCAATCCAAGAGGCCATAAAGAATGGGAGGTTCAGAATGGCCGACAAGGGGACACAAGAGATGAGTATTGATACCGATCATTTCCCCAATATGAACATTGGCATGGTCTCCTTCTCAGGAAGCGACCGAGGGAAAGGAAAGAAGAAGTACATATGGGTCCCAGACCATCCCCACGAACGCGGTGGCTACGGCTTTGGAACAGGCCTTCTTAAAATTGGTCAAGGAAACAGCCCCAGGGCAGCAAACCCCTGACGTAAATGACCCTAGTGCACCCACTGAAACGACAGAAGCACCCAATGCCGTGATAGGGATGATGGATGCACCTCATAGCCCGCTGACTAAGGCATTGATAGAATGCTTGTAGGCCTAACAGCCCCAGACCACCTCAGCCAGTTAATGCACCCCAAATTGAAGGTGCTATGACAGAAGAAGAGCTGGCCGAGGACGACCTCTTGGGGGAAGATGAAGAGAACCCCTTTGGCCCATTGAACTTTGATGAGGATTCCTTAACGCGGTCGATCCTTGACGACATGATGGACAAGGCCGATGGGGAATGTTATGCCGACATAGAGATGGTGAGCCTTCTTCCACCAGAATTCTGGGGCAACAATGATCAACCAAGGGCTCTCGAGGGGGATGTCTTCGCTGAGGAGGCCGAATGGGCTGCCTTGTCAGAACCTGAAAGGGAAATTACATAAGGAATGCTATTTGAAAAACCCACGGCAGACATGACTAGACATCTGAAGCCATTATATATCAAAGCCCATATGAATGGGAAGCTGTTTTATGGTGGCTTCGTGGATGGCAGTGCTGTGCTGAATATCATGTCATTAGCCATTATGAAGAAGCTGGGGAAGAACGCTGAGGACCTCATCCCAACCACTATGACCATGACCAGTTTCATGGGCCATCCATCCCATGCCTTGAGAGTGTTGGTAGCCGATGTAACAGTTGGGAGCAAGGTAACTCGTTCGGCCTTCTTTGTTATAGAAGGAAAGCCCTCATATGCTGTGATCCTAGGAAGAGATTGGATCCATACCAGTGAACGTGTCCTCTCTACCATGCATCAGAAGTTAATGATATGGATAGGGGATCAAGTGGAAATAGTAGAGGCAGACCCTAATCTGTTCCCTGCGGAGGTAAAGATGTTTGAGGCCGTCTTCTACTCCCCCCATTTGCATCCTATTTCCATCCTAGGGGATTATGAGGAAGGTGGCATAGAGTCATGTGACTGGACCAAAAGGGGTTTTGAGTTCAAGATGTTGGCCAACCCACAGCCTAGCTATAAGGATAATGATTAATCTCCCACCAGAAGTACCGAGCCTGCTGGATCGGTTGCACCTATTTCAAATTGAATCCAACATTGAAGAGGCTATGTTTGGTGCAATAAATGAAGGGCACGAACTCGAGGAACATTCATACCAAGAGGATTCGGATGACTCCCTCGATGGGATGCTGACCGAGCCTCCTCACCTGGAGCCCATCCAGAGGAAGATGCCCACCTTTGAAGCTCAAGACCCTCTGTTGGAGGTGAACCTGGGAAGCGGAAAAGAACCAAGGATGACCAAGGTCAGTACTAAATTACGACCTCAACAACGAGATCAAATGGTGGCTCTAATTAGGGACTACCGTGACTGCTTTGCATGAGCCTACCATGAGATGTCAGGTCTTGATAGAGCCTTGGTAGAGCATAAGTTGCCCATCAAAGAAGTTTGCAAGCCCTATAAACAGCCACCAAGGAGGTTCAATCCGCAGCTAATGCCACAAATCAAAGCAGAGGTGGAAATATTGCTCAAGGCAGGATTCATAAGAACTGTCAGGTACGTAGAATGGCTGTCTAATATAGTCTCTATTATCAAAAAGAATGGCCAGGTCAGAGTTTGTATTGACTACAGAGATCTGAACTTGGCCACTCCCAAAGACGAGTATGGAA
Organism: Astragalus membranaceus; assembly: GCA_039519185.1. Taxonomy (NCBI): domain Eukaryota; kingdom Viridiplantae; phylum Streptophyta; class Magnoliopsida; order Fabales; family Fabaceae; genus Astragalus; species Astragalus membranaceus. The sequence continues at coordinate 59,278,086 of CM076850.1, read as the reverse complement.
TGCCTATGGCCAATATGCTTGTCGACGCCGCGGCTAACAATGCCATATTGACTTTCATGGACAACTATTCTGGGTATAACCAGATATATGTGACCGAGGCTGACACCGATAAGACTGCCTTTAGGTTCCCTGGCGCCTTAGGTATCTATGAGTGGTTGGTAATGCCTATCGGCCTAAAAAATGCAGGAGCCACGTATCAAAGGGCCATGAATGCTATTTTCCATGGCCTCATTGGTAAAAGCATGGAGGTATACATTGATGATGTGGTGGTTAAGTCCAAAAGTTTCGAAGCCCACCTAGTGGAGCTTGAACAAGCTCTGAAAAGGATGAGACTCCACAATCTCAAAATGAACCCTGCTAAGTGTGCTTTTGGCGTGTCTGCAGGCAATTTCCTAGGCTTCTTGGTACACAACCAAGGCATTGAAGTGGACAAGAACAAAGCTCGAGCTATCCTTGAGGCAAGACCCCCCAAAAACAATAAGGATCTGCAGAGTTTACTAGGCAAGATCAACTTCCTAAGAAGGTTTATCTCCAACTCGGCCGGAAAGATGAAAGCTTTCTCACCCATGTTGAGGATAAAGAACACTGAGGAAATGATTTGGGGAGCTAAACAACAAGAGGCCTTTCACCAGATCAAGGTTGCCTTGACTAATCCCCCTGTCTTAGTACCGTCGCAGGCAGGGAAACCTCTGAAGCTATATATAGCGGCCGAGGATCAAGCCTTCGGCTGCTTATTGGCCCAAGATGATGATAGTGGCGCCGAGCGTGATATCTATTATCTCAACAGGATCCTCATTGATGCTGAGACTAGATATTCTCCTATTGAGAAGCTTTGTTTGTCCTTGTTTAATGCATGTACTAAATTGGAATATTACCTATTACCTAAGGAAGTTTTGGTTGTGTGCAAAGTGGATATTATCAGATATCTTCTTAATAGGCCCGTCTTACAAGGAAGACTTGTCAAGTGGGCCATTAAGTTAAATGTGTTTGCCTTGATATACATGCCGTTAAGAGTTGTCAAAGGACAAGCCTTGGCCAATTTCCTAACTCAATACCCTTGCGTGGAAATACACGACACACCAGCCGAGTCTGTTAACTATCTGGGCCTAAAGCCTCGGGTCCTCATGTTTGATGACTCAAGTACCCAAACGAGGGCAGGCATTGGAGTGGTCATCACCAGTCCCTGTGGTCAAACGTGGAGATTCATGTGCAGGATAAGGGATCAGGCCTCCAATAATCAGGCCGAATATGAAGTCTTGATCATGGGGCTTGATATCCTGGCCACCATGAAGGCTCAATATGTGGAAATCAAGGGGGATTCACAACTTGTGATCAGGAAAATCACTGGGGAATACAAGTGTTATAACACGAAACTTAAGCAATTACGAGCCTCGGCTCATAGCTTGTTAAAGTTGTTCGCCGATGCAGTCATCATGTATGTCCCCAAAACGAGAACCAAGAGGCAAACGATTTAGCCCAGCAAGCCTTGGGGTACAAGGAGTCAGTGGTCGAGGTATGGCAACAAGATACCTTAGTTCCGACCGAGGAGGACCCTGCCGATGCTTGGATTGGAGTGTTGACAAAGTACCTCCTTAATCCAACATCCGACACCGATTTCAAGACTAAGCAAAGGGCGTTAAAGTATATTCTGATACGAGACCACCTATACAAGAGAAGCGCCAATGGAGTTTGTTATGATGCCTCAAAAGAAAGGATGCGTATATGGTGATGGCATAGATCCATGCGGGAATTTGTGGTGCACATAGGTCTGGCCCCATCATGAAATGGCTGATATACAGCCATGGGTACTATTGGCCGACGATCACGGCCGATTGCTTCCAGTTTGCAAAGGGATGTGAGGCTTGCCAGCTGCATGGACCAATCCAGAGAGTGCCTACGGATGAGCTTCATCCCATTGTCAAACCTTGGCCATTCAGAGGGCGGGCCATGGATTTAATTGGCAAAATATACCCTCCGAGCTCGAAGGGACATAACTTTATTATTTTGGCCACCGATTACTTCACTAAATGGGTGGAAGCGGCGCCTTTAGCAAGTGTCAATCAGGCTGCGATGATTAGGTTCATAGAAGAGCAAATCATATACAGAATTGGCATTCCTGAAACCGTCACAGCCGATCAAGGCACAATGTTCACCGGGGAACAAGTGGCGGCCTTTGCACAAGAATATGGCATCAAGATGAAACATTCGTCTCCATACTATGCTCAAGCCAATGGGCAAGCATGGGTTACTAACAAGATCATCATCGAGCTCATCAAGAAAAACATAGAGGACAAGCCTCGACGGTGGCACGAGACCCTTAATGAGGTCTGTAGCGACCGAAAAATCCGAAGGATCTCATGCGTTCAATGAAGTCACCATCAATGTTTAATTATAAGGGAAAACACTGAAAAATCCCTTTGAAAAAGAAAACGGTCTGGAAAATCAAATTTTGGGTTTGGGAGTCGATTATGCGTGGGGAAGGTATTAGCAAACAGTGAAGTCGCCAGCTGTTGCACCCCGAAAAATCCGGTTTGGACTTCTCATTGTACAACGTGGAAAAAGTATGAAGCCGCCATCAATATTTTTATTTAAAGACTAAAACATTGAAAAAAAATGTCTTTTCAAGGCGGATGGTCTTTTGAAAACTAGAGATGTAGGTTCGGGGGTCGATTAGGTGCGGGGAAGGTATTAGCACCCCGCACCTCCTTTCTACCGAAAGGGAACCTTTAACTTGATGTGTGGTTTTGACGGAGTTGATTTGAAACGATCGTTCTACTTTTTTTTTGAGAAAGCGCTTTTGAAAACGGGGGAAAGAAGAATCTTTTTGGTATTTTTTGAAAGTGTGCTTGACGGGGTGAACCCGCTCCTACGTATCCTCAAATGCAATGAGGAAATCAAAGCTACGTAGTTCTCGGTTCTTTTTGAAAATAATTGTTTGAAAACTTATCGTGATAATGATTTTTATTTGTTATGCTTGACGGGATGTGACCCGCTCCTACGTATCTCCCGGTGCGATGGAGAATTTAAAGCTTACGTAGTTCTCCTCTGTCGAGAAACTTTGGTTCTCGGGCTTGAACTGTACAGCTCACTCTCCTTAAAACATAGACATCCCCGCCTGTACAGACGACGTGCCCCCTACTTATTGAAAATGATTTAAATTATTTGAGGAAAAGATTTGTTGTGAGGTTGGTTGCTTTTACTTGAGCAAGTATCTTAGGCTCGCACGAACTGTACAGCTCGCTAACCCTAAGACGCTAACCAACTCGGATGTACATCCGACTTGATTCCTTACTCATTTTTGAAATAGGGTTCAAGTTGTTAATTACTTGCTTTAATTCTCATAAGTATCCCAAGATGTTTGAGTTGTACAACTCCGATCTTAGGACACTAGTCAACACCGGCCGTACGTCCGAGTTGACTCCTTATGAGCTTTCAAAAGGGTTTGTTATTGATCTTAGAAAGAATTTGATTGTCTTAGGAAAACAACTTGAGAAAAGTTGAGCTTTGGAAAAAGCTTTGGAAAAGAATTGATTTGAAGAAAGGGGAAGAGAGTTTGAGGGTGATATTGATCACAAAGAGTTTGTTGGGATGGCGTGGCATCCAAAAGAAGAAGAAGTAGAGAATTCAATCAATTTCCAAGTCAAGAACCAAAGTGCGAATTTTAACAAATTGCAAGCAAAGCAATCATCAATGCAAGCATAGGCATACACATTACCAGTTATAACATTTGCGCACAAGGATGACAATTAGTCTCCAACATTTAATGGCATGCATATGTAAGATCAACATTAACCACATAGCTTGCAAGAAAGAGCACACAATGTGGTGATGCAACAATTCAAATCAATCTAGGTATCAACACATGATAAAGCACGAGGTTGAATCCCTTTTGGTAATCCTTGACACTTGGAACAATGCACAAGTGCATAAGTGTCTAGTCCTTTTACCAAATCATCAACACTAAAACAAATTACAGACCTAGAATGAATATCACATTTGCAAGACTACAAATGACCAAATGAAAGCACTTACAAGTTATTTTTATGACCAAGATTAATTAACAAGAAAAGAAACTTAAAACTTGCATTTTTGTTCATTAAGAATTGCAAAAAGAAGTTGAATCATTTTAGGTAATCCTCATCACTTAGAGTAAAGTGCACAAGGCACAAGTGAGAATCATTTTACCAATCATCAACACAAGATAATTTACCAACCAATTCATAAGAACAAACAAACTCATAAGCTCAAAAGAGGTTGAATCATCTTAAGCAATCCTCATCACTTAGAGTAAAGTGCACAAGGCACAAGTGAGAGTCCTCTTGCCAATCATCAACATGGTGCGTGATTTATAAACAAGTTCATGAGAACAACAAGTTTCAAGTAAACAACCATCAAGATTAAAGCCTAATTTCAAGTAAATACAAAATTACACAACCAAACCCATCACAAATCTCTAAACCCTAATTTATTTGAAAAATGCGAAATGAACATAGACTCTAAACTTCATTTTATTCATGAAAACAACAAAATAATGCAAGAGAAACAACATAGATTAATCTTTTTGACAAAGATTCACATGATTAAGAAAAGGAATGCACAAAAATCACATGAACCCTAATTTTTCCTAATATGCGAAATGCAACAAGCTTCAAATCATCATTTTATTTCACAAAATGCAACAAACAAGATCAAAACAACACAAATCACAATTTATTCAAGGGTGAGAAGCATCTTAAACACCCAAGCCTCCCGAAGTGCTTGTCAAAGTGTTTAAGACACTTCTCACCAACAACAATCAACAAATCAATAGTATAACAACATGAATATGATGGGACGCAACATGAGAAACATGATTTTTACATTTTGATGCAAAAGGGCTGAAGATGATGCTAGGTTTTAAGATGCTTACCTCAAATCCAAGCTACGAAATGAATGATTTGAAGAAACAAGACCACAAATCAACTAGATCTTCAATGAACTCCAAGGAAGGACCCACGAAAATCTTGGTCACAAGCCCCTTTGATGATGCAAACTTGAACTTGAATAGGAAAGGGAGAAGATATATGAAATGGGGATGGAAATGATGTGAGATAGTGATGTTTTGGTGGAAGAAAAAATGAAAAAATGGATGGAGGAGAAGGGAATAGATGCTTCGGCCAAGGGAGGGAAGAGGGAGGAGTTGATTGTGTGCTAGGGTTTTAGAGTGAGAAATGAGGCCAAGGGTCCTTTGAAAGGTGGAAATGTGAAAGTATTTATAGAGTGTGTTTAGGGTTAAGGGCATTTAGGTCTTTATGCATTAGCAAGTGCTCTAGGATTTGATTTTAATTTTGAATCAAAGGCTAGGATTGAAGTTCACATGGATTGGGGATATTGAGAAAGCACAAAATGAGAGAGTAGTAGAGAGGAGAGGGTGTGACGGCAATGAGGGGAGAAATGGGAGGGAATTTGCAAGTTGTCAATTGTACAATTGTACTATCACATGACCATTTCATTATCTCTTCATTTTTTGATTATTCTTTTTAGGATAATTGTACACAAATACACCCAATTTAGGCCACATACTAGGAATCTTAGGAATATGCCATTTTATGAGATCACCATGACCAAAAATATCATAAAAATCTCATCTTGAAACTTTTGTAGAATATTCCTTTTTGATGCCTTTTTTGAATTTGAATTTTTTGGTGCACAATGCATGCATGCACATACATACACATGACCAAAAACGTTTTGCCTCAAATAAATTTCTCTAAACTTGCACAATGATTTTTTTGATGAGAAATTATCCTATTTTGTAAAATGACCAAAATACCCTTTTGCCCTAAAAACCTTGTTTTTGCCCAAAAATGCATTTCCACTCCAAAAAGGAATTTAAGAGCTCTAGAACGCATGCACAACGTTCTTCACACTCTTCAAAATGATGCCACATCTTAATTTATTCATTTTTTGCGGAAAATTAGGGTTTTAAACCTAGGCGGACAAAATTAGGGTATGACACCCGTGGCGTTTGGTGTTGCCCCAGTTATGACAATTGGTTTCCCTGACTAGAATTTGTGAAAGGCTGTATTTAGGATAGTGGGTTGAGAAATTGCCCTGGTGTGGTTTTATGGATGTGTATAAGGGAATGAAATGGGTGGAAGGTGAATTTCCCTAATTTTAGGTGGAGTGAAGGATGACGGGATTGAAACACTTTGGAATGGTATTTCAAATGGTTGCTTTTAGTGAGACTGTGAGAGGTGCCAGAGTTAAGGTTATGGGTTTTTGGAGTTGGTCGTATGGCTATATGGATTGGGTGTGGTATATGAATGGGATGGACAATGGCTAAATCTCCAAGTTCAAGTGGTATGGATGATAAAAGGAATGTCCCACTTTGGGATCTAGGTCGTGATCCTAGTATAAACTTTTGGTTCTCTTTTTAGGTGAATCCCAAAGACTGTGACAGTCTTGAGTTTTTTTTTGATATGATGAAAACTTCACTTGGTGATCACTAAACATTGTCTTTATATCAATGCAACTTGAATGAACCTTGGAGTGCAAGCCTTTTGATTTTTTTAACTTTCTTTTTTTGATTTTTTTTGAGCAAACATATTGTAAATAAATAAACTTATTTGTCCTAAAATTAAAACTTTGAGAAAACAAAAGCACTCAGTCATTGATCGGAATGGACTTTATAGGGTTGTAATGTGGCCGATGGTTAGGGGTTCATAAAAGAAAAGATAATTAGGCCCAATTAAGTGTTTGAGGGTTTATTCAGACAAGGAAATCTTATGTGTTTGATGGTATGATGTATCAGCTTACCATTTTTCTGATTTTTTCTCTCTTTTTTTTATATTATTTTGGTTTTTTTTTCTTTTCGTGAGTTTCACTTTTCTTGTGTGATTTTTACTTTCTTTCCTTTTGAGTTGAGTAAGCTGATAAAAATGAAACACCATTTTTGATATGGAATGGATCTTTGTCTAGGGCGATTGAAAGATTTTTGATTTTTTTGGCTCAAAGTGGGTAGCCAAGGGTGTTACTATTATTTTTTTTTAGGATATGGAGAGATGACCAAACTTCATTTCAAATTGGCTGCTTACGTTCTCAAAACTTAACTTTAGGACAAAAATTTATTTATTTTTGTATATTTACTCTTTCTCTTCATTTCTTTTTACGCCCTAATTTTTGCTTAGGTGGCTCTTGGGAGTTTTCAACCTAACGGGCCCTTTTTCATATTTTTTTTTTGTAAAAGAATCGCACTTGCACCGAGTGAATATAATGTTGACAAGATGTTTAAGTGGTCACTAACTTGCCCCAGTTTGGAGGAACCAAAGTGTTGGTTTATGAAATTTCATCATTGAGAACAAACCAAATAGTCAACTAGGTAGTTGTGTGGAGAATATGTACTGGGTGGTCTGGGTGGGACTGGACATGTACAAGGGACGATGATAAGATGCAAAGATGTGGACACTAACTGACTCAAACAAGAGTAAATGCACATGACATACAAGTTCACCATACGAATGCTTCATAGAGAGTTAAAATTAGTTAGAAACATGATAGAAGAAATTTTTGATAACACATTAGTTAACAAAATGGACCAATTTGATCATTTATCATGGGATGGATGAGATGCATCGCTTTGCTGGCAAAATGGACCAATTAGTCAACCTTGTTTTGTAAGGCAAAATTTTTCCAAAGAAAAATAATCAATTAGAGTGTGTTTCGTAAGAACGTCTCATCTCTCATCACAATTTTTTTAAGTTATGCTCATGGTTTTTTTAAAAATTTAATGCATGAATGAACAAACTATAATGTATAGGCATGGTGAAAATGCATGAAATACATGAAGGAATGATCACTTTAAAAGACTAACTATGCTAAATGACTTTTTGTTCTTGTTTTTGTTTTTTTAGGGGCAATGACACATGTAGATGATACATAGTATCATTTACGTGTTAAAATGAATGCTAACTTATTTATATTTTTGGATGATGAATAATGCAATAATAGTGACATGACTTTCTTTTATTTTTATTTGTATTTAGAAATGATGCATTTGAACTAGGATGGCAATATGAGTGAAATGATGTATGAATATTATGTTTTTTTTAAATGTAATTCATAATAATGACGTTGCAAATGGTGTGATGAACACACTATGTGATGATGATTTTTTGTGAATGATTATGAATGAACGATGGTGCATAATAAATGAGATGGTTATATTATGTGGCTTAAACATTGTTTTTTATATGCGAGGAAATAAAATGCATGATACTCACAATGATTTTTTTAATGCATGGAAAGAAAAGAATGCATGATGCTTGACATGATTTTGAATATTTTTGTTTGTTTTTTGGAGAAAGGAAACCAGACGCATGAGTGTTGACGAACCAGCTTGCCTTTTTGCTCATGAATGAATGAATGTGCATGAAATGCGAATGTATGATTTTATTCATCGCGTTGGGGAATTGTAAGCTTTTTATTCGAAGAATAAAGTATGATTCTGGTGGTCTGACTTGCATGTTTTTTTTTGTTTTCCTTATACTTTCATCCACCTCTCTTAAAAAAGGTCTTATAATTCCCCGACGGTCATTGAGATGCATGCACCATGAGTTTATTTATATATTTCTTTTTTTTTTATGATATGCGGAGAAGAAGGAAAATAAGAATGCATGAGACATGCTTACAAGAATAAAATAGGTTTTTTTTTGGGTTTTTTTTTAGGGAAATGAGAAAAATGTATTAGTGTTTGTTTGAGTGTAGGGCTATGAAGCTCCTTTGTGTCCTACAAGGATTCCTAAGAGAATAAGTCTAAGGCTTTTCTATTGAGTGAACCTTTCAAATGGTAGCTCTAAAGGGTCCTAAATAAGGTTCCTAGAGCCAACGACCCCAGTTAAGAACACTGATCCCAACAATAGGCAAGCTATTAGGAGTGACAGCATTCTCAAAAGAGACCAAACTCTAGGTGAGACTTTCGTGACCACCCAACAGGACGCACATCCAGTAGGCCATCACTATGCAGTCTCGTTCTAACTTAGGCTATGCTCCAGTCCGGGTATAGGACTATTCTCACGTGTGTGCAGAAGTGTGATACTGGAGTGTGTAGGAGTAAAATGTCAAGTGTACCCCCAAGCTACAAAGCAAACAACACATATGCAAAAGAAATATAGTCTTCTATCCTAAGGTTCACATATCATATAAAATATAACATGCAACAAGAATAAAAGATGAAAGGGAAATAAATACCGAAAAAGTTAAAGGTTTGGCACAACTAACCAGGTTAGGCTTGACTCTCAAAATGTCCCCAGTGAAGTCGCCAGCTGTAGCGACCGAAAAATACGGAGGATCTCTCGCGTTCAATGAAGTTGCCATCAATGTTTAATTATAAGGGAAAACACTGAAAAATCCCTTTGAAAAAGAAAATGGTCTGGAAAACCAAATTTTGGGTTCGGGTGTCGATTATGCGTGGGGAAGGTATTAGCACCCCACAGCATCCTTTCGAAAAAGGTTACCTCTAATCAATTGTGCAAAACTATATTAACTTCGAAAATATTTATTTCCCTTTTATAAAAAAAATGAATGAAAAGACTTGATGAAAAATATTTGTTTTTGCAGTTTTATTGAGAACTACGAAAGAAAATTTGAGAAAAGACTTAAAAAGATTTTTTTATTATTGCACTTGACAGATGTGGGCCCCCATCTGCTCCTACGTATCTCGGGGTAGAGAATCAAAGGCTACGTTGTTCTTGGGTAGAAAAAGCTTGTTTGTTTGTGTTTTTAAATTTAGGGATTTTAGGACTTGTGATCCGTACGGTTCATTTATCCTAAAACGATGACTAACCCGGCCGTACGGCCGACTTAATCCACTGTTTTTGAAAATAAGATTTTTGATTTTTTGGAAGAAAACGATTTGTGTAGGGAGTGATTTTATTTGAATAGGTATTTTAGGACTCTTGAGCCGTACGGCCCATTTGTCCTAAAATGATGACTAACCCGGCCGTACGGCTGACTTAATCCCCTATTTTGAAAATAATATTTTATTTTTGGAGGAAAATGATTATTTTGTTTTTCTGTTTCGAATATGAACGAAAAGTTAACAAAGAAGAAAAAATGAAAAGTGCAACAAGTGAAAAATAATTATCAATAATATTTAAGAATAAACTAATTAAAAGAAAAATAAAATAAAAAAGGGAGGGAAAGAGAGAGAGAGAGCGAGAACTTCGCTGGGAGAGAGAAAGAGAGAATGTGTTCAGTGTTCTTGTTGAATCACTGTGGTGTGCTTTTCACTATGGACAAGGCCTCCTTTTATAAGTGAAGGATTAGATGAAGAGACTTGCTAGACAAGTTGACTTGCTAGGAAAGTCGACTTGCTGGGCAAGCAGCTTGTTGGGCTGAAGGAGTGTAGAGACTTGTTGGGCAAGTAGGAGTATAGAGGCTTATTGGGCCGTTGGTTGCTGCTATGCGGGCTCTCAATCTCTCAGCTCTACAAAGCTATTTTTTTTACTTTTACATCCCTATACCATTTTATTTATTTGTAATTTAATTTTTTTTTATTTTGTAACAATCCTTTTTGATTTTGTAATTTTTGATATAAAAGAGTCCATAAAAATATATTTTTGGATTTTCTCTATTTTCTATTTTGTTTTGTCTTTTTAACAAATAAACAATAAAATTACAGTTTAAAATATAAGTCCATATTATTCTATTTTGTTTCAGATATTTTAAATTAGTCGGACAAAATTCGGGTATAACAAGGTCCTTTGGGCTATGAGAAATTCTAAGTCCACGGCCACTGGGGTAACTCCCTATCGTTTAGTTTATGGGCAGGATGCCGTGTTACCATTGGATATCAGTGTGACATCCTTAAGGGTGACCCGACAGCATGACCTCGGCATAGACGAATACCAACAAGCCATGTTAATGAGGTTGGGCTCGGTGGACGATGACAGACTGGCTGCCCTCAGCAGAATTGAGATGAACAAAGCCAAAACGGCCCGAGCCTACAACATTGTAAGTGAAAGATCCTCAGTTTGGCAAGTGGTCCCCAAATTGGGACAAGCCCTACATTGTAAGTGAAGTATACGACGGTGGAGCATATCGTTTGATTACGTTCGACGGAGAAGAGTTCGAAACAAAGATCAATGGCAAATATCTCAAAGCATATTATCCTACTCTATGGAGAGTATGCAAGGGAAAGAAAATTGGTAGTCACAAAAAAGAAAATTGTCATAGTGACTCGCCACACACCGACGGCCTAGTGGAAAATCAAATTGAGAACGAGGACGGGCTACTCCTTCGCTACAGCAGAGCCTTTTCCCTCCACAGATTCAAACACCTCCTGACCAGAATGGAGGACGGCTGAAGAAGGTGCAGCGGTGGAAGAGTTTGTCAAGCTAACACGAAGCCTTTCCCAGGAAGCTATTGCAAATAACACTTCGCTTTGGTCGTGCTCCTTGTCATAGAGGAAGACCCCTTTTTGAGACTCTAGTTCCTTGATGCGTTGTTCTAGGGGCTTGCTCTGATTGTATAAACGAGCTTGATCTGCTGTGACCAAGGCTAGTTTCTTGGTCGCCTCTTCCTGTTGAGGACGCAAAACCTGTAATTCAAGTTGGAGCCCTGTCAGAAGAGATTCAATCTCCTCAATTCGACGTCTGGTCATCTCCTCCTCGGCTAGCACCAATCGGAGTTCCGCTTCTTTCTCACCGTAGGTTGAGAGGTACATCTTCTTCTCTGCCTGTAGGGCATTCAGGCGATCCAGTGCTTGTTGGGCAGCGTCCTGAGCAGCGTAGGATGCCGAATAGGCCCTAGAGATCTCCGGAAGCCAATAGGCTATGTCCCTTAGGGTCTCCCTCCTCTGCGTTGACATACTATCTGAGGAGGATAGTCTGAAGGCCATAGACCGCCGCAGGTCTGAAAGCTGGGTAGAATCAGTAACAATTCTCCCTCGGAGGGCATCCTCTAGTCTCCGTAATTCTTCTCCCGAAGGGGGAACCACCTGCGGATGACTCTGGGAAGCAAAGTACCGAGCCACCTCCGCTTTAGTCACTGGTTCGGGGTCTGGTCGAGGATGAAGAGGAGGGGAACACACGTGAGGAGGAGACTAATCTGCAATCAAAGGTGCATCTAGAACTGGCGGATCGGTTGACTGCGGGTAAAGTAACTATGAGGAAAAATTGATGCGAAGGGGTTCCTGTTGGAGCAGCCCTCTTGACCGCCGGCTGCGAAGGGGTACCTGTTGGAGCACACCGAGCAGACGATCGCCTAAAGGTAATGGGAGCATCACCATCATCTTCTTCCACATTATGATCGGCAAAGGACCCTACAAATAGAAGGGAGATGAGGACGAGAGAATAAATGGACCATGAGAAATAGAGGACATACCCGCAGTTTACTGAGACTGAGTGGATGACCGACAGGAGAAGGAGCGGCACTAGTGCTGGCTGGTGCTGAAGAGGGGGTTAAGGACGAGCGAGGACGACCGAGGTACTTGGAAAGATAATCACCAAGCGCCTGAGGAAAAACTAGGTCTTTAACACCAAGCCACCAATTGGTAAAGCCTAGTCTCCCCCGGGCATACCTCATAGTGCGCCCACATGCTCTCAGTAAGCTTGTAGTAATTGCCAGTGACCATCTTACATACCTGACTATCCTTCAAACCTTCCCGACGGTGATAATTACTCAAGAACCGGTAAGGCAGAGGGACATGCTGCATCAGCCCAAATTGCTTACAGACAAAATTGGGATAGTAGTATTCTGCGAGAGCCTTACTGTAGCTGGAGGTAGCGAGGTAACCAATAGGCAAGTCCCTGGCCACTAGGGCGGACCACCAGTTGTCACGAGCAGTACTGCGCTCTGTGAGGGGGAGTTGGTCTTCTTTTTTCTTAGGAGCAAAAATCCAAGAAGGACCTTACCTTTTGTTCAACACTAGACACTATGTCATCTCAGCATCGTTCATCTTAAAAAGCTCCTTCATAAATTGAGCCGCAGTCAGCCTATGACAAGGGGTGGCCGAGTGTTGGGGGTCCAGGCATTTATTGGTTGACGACTTGGGGATAGTGAATCCAACTAAAAGAATGTGAGGAAAATAGAGGGTGGCCCACAACTGAAGAAACCACATGGGACCTTGAATTTTGGAGACTCGACCGTAGTCCCTAACCTGGTCGAGCATGACTTGGATTCCTCAGTAGAGCTCGCCAAGAAAATAGGGGGCCCAGGCATAAACTTCCCCACTGGTCATCACGGCAATGAACGGCTGCAATTCTTGGACGACACCAGCAGAGAGAGTGCCGTAAAAGAATCTGCAAAAGAAATACATAAGGAAGGAAGTGTGCTCCTCCTCGGTGATAGTGGCTTCAGACTTGGAATTCACAATTATAAATTTTGAGTAGACCCCTCCAGCATGAACGTGGCCTAAGTTCACCTTCCGGGGCAGTCTTGCAGGATGGACGCATCGGCCAAATGCGGGCAGGCCAGTGATGGCGGCCACGTCCAGAATGGTGGGGGTGACCATGCCCCAGGGGAATATAAAAGCATTGAAGGTGGAAGACCAGAAACCCAGGAGAGGCAAAAGAACGACAAAATTATGGGGGGTGGCGAAGGTAGAAAGAGCGATCATGTCACGAACGCCTCAGGCTTTCCAAGCATCTTTCTTGATAGGATGAATCATGTCGAACCAGGCGTGGTAGTCTTCGGTGGGTTTGACCCAACCCCTGGTTTCTGACACCTTGGCGTCAACGGTGAACCAATTTTGGATGATTGGTATGCTGGGACAAGTCGAAGCGTGAAAGGTTTGTTTGAAGGCATCGAAGCCTTCACAGACAGCATAGGTGGTAGGCCGCACTGTAACACCGCCTGAGATGGCAACAAGGATATCTTGTGGGGAAACCTCAGAGGGAGTATTTGATGAAGATGGACCAGAGGAGGAAGAACTCGGTTGGTTATCATCTTCGCCATAACTGTGTTCACGATTTTGGGAGTCTGAGTTTGAAGACATGGTGGAAAGAAGTGGCGATAGCAATGGAGAAAAAGGGTTCTGGTTCGTAAAGGAAGAAATTAAAAGAGCTAGACGTTTTAAGAAAAGTGAACAGTCATGCGTGGCTGTATCAATTTATGGTTTCTACAAATCTTGGGAACCGTTGCGCCGCCCTATTATCCTGCGCAAAGGAAAACGCCAAGTGTCACCGAACGAAAGGTTAGTCACTTCAAACGGTCACGTCAAGTCATATCAAGGGTTTTGCACCATCAGTCACGTCGATGCTAAGGCAGGTCACTTGACAAAAGTTTAAGAGATAATTGCCAAAAAGAACTCAAGAGAAGTCCTCGGGGCATATCACAAGACAACTCCCCGAGGAGAGGGTTAGCCCGAGGAGCAACAAGCAAGGCCGAGGGAGAGCAAAGCCTCAACCTATAGAGTGTCACGACCGAGGTAGGCTCGGGTGCCTGAGATACTTCCCGAGAACGAAGGCTAGATGAGCAAGCCAAGTGGCTGAGGTAAGGCAGGCTCGCTTGGAAGGCAAGTAAGAGGGAGCACGAAGACAGAACATGGGAGCAGTTGAAAGATCAAGTGAATGAGCGAGGCCTTGAAAAGCGGAGTGAGGGAGTTTACCCCCACTAACCGTGCTAGTAAGATCATGGGTGGTTACTCTGCCTCTTTATGTCTTAGGAACGATGACAATCGTTGATCTTAGATTGATCCAACGGTAGGCAAATGTTGGCTATAGTGGTGGCCGACGAGGGCCTATGTATATAAATAGAAGAGCAATTGTACAGAATACACACACATCAATCAATAAAAAACTCTACGTTTATTTTATCTATCTGCTTTTATCGCACTTTATCTTTATTTCTATGCATTAGCCAGTAGTATAATCCAAACCTCGCAGTCCCTCTCACCCAACCTTGCCCTTTCTAGAGGAGTCAAGATACCCACAGTCAAGGAGCAGAGTTCCCTCCTTGGCGCATTCACTTGAAGAACAGAAAAATCAAAAAACCTTCCCAAACCTCTAGTCGAATCCACGGCTAGGACCTAAGAGTTTGACAAAGAACAACACATAAATCCAAGCATCCCAACTAAGAGTGATTAGCTCATAATGAGCGAACAACACAAGAAATACAACTTAAACATAAATGCTAATGTCATAACTAAGAAATACAAGAGAGGAATTATACTAAAATGAAGAAACCGAAGGTAGGCTCCAACATTTGAGGCAGCCCAAATTAGCAAATCTTCAAGTATGTTTAGATCCTGTAATTGCTGCAGCAATACTCTCAGCAATGGTGTTTCCACTTTGGTGATTTAAGGTAGCCTGGGTACAAAAATGGAGGAAAGCTATTTCTAAACTTTCCCCTTCTGACCTAGCGTCCCAAATAAAGAGGAAAGGCTGCCCTTATATAGTACTAGGGTACTTGATCCAAGAAAAACCCTAATTGGAGGCGTCCTTTGTCCACTAGTGTGCTCAAAAGTACAATGTTGTTAGAAAAAAGGTGGAATATCCCTTCATTCATGCACTGGCTTTCTATGACTGTACCCGTCCTTCTCTACCAGCTGGAATGCGCTAAAATCAGCGCCTCCAGCATTCTCTCTCATCTGACTGAGGAAAGCAATGTTGTGGCAACTATTGCTGCAGCAATGAAATACACATATCAAAGCACAAATGGGGCACCAAGGTGCCAAAGATCACTAAACCATGAATGCAATCTTGACTATCTAAAACATAGTATTTACAAGCATAAAAGAATTAATTATTTGAGAACACACAATGATTTACACTTAAGAATGTATAAATAACTCTTAACACCCCCAAACTAAAACCATTGCTTGTCCTCAAGTAATGAGACTTGCAAAGACAAACAACAAGGCAATACTCAGTCCTATCAATTGATTCACAGATTTTCCTAGGTTGATCAAGGTGAGCCAAAACTTTCAGAATTCTCTATCATTCATATGCCCTAAGCTCATCAAGATTCCTAAGCTACCCCTACTCAAAGTGTGTGTGTGTGTGACAAATAGGTCCAGTTCAGCTCATAGCAAGTTTCAAAACTTAACTTAGCTAAAGAAAGAGTGGTTTTCTTTTGGTTATGCCAAACATTTTTCAAAAATTATGGTAGACTAACAACTTCAGCATAAGAAAGGGGGGCTTCAAAGCACAACAAAGGACTTGATTAAACATTTCAGATTATTGGCCAGTGCATTACTATATACATGACTTTCAGAATCATTGCTGCAGCAACTGTTGCTGCAACAGTCACATTTGACATATTCTTTTGCTGCAATGCCTATTTTGCAGAACACTTTTGATTCCTTTTTCAGGTTTTTCTTCTTTTTTTATTTATTTTATATATAGGCTATTGCAGCTTTAAACAACTTTTTATTTGACTTTGTACAATATGAACAAACACTTATGCGCCGACCTTCCTAAAAATCTTCATGTTTAGCCTTAATATAACCGATGGACCCCCAAACTTAGTTTCATATGCTACCCTAAATTTTTAGTAGAAGCTTGGCACAACCTTGGTCTACCAACAATTGACTTAGTATCAGATTATTTTTAGCTCACTAAGTTCCTACCTAAACCTAGAGTAAAAGTGTGGGAGAAAGGGTAATTTAGTTCACTACAAACAGGGCATTTTTCTCTCAATCTCACAATTATCATCATTAAGCTCAGCCCAACATGACACCATTTTTTAATTTTATTCAATGATATAACTAAACATGCCTTTCACAACATAAACAAAACACAATGACATAAGTCCTCCCCTACTTAGGACTCAGTAGTGTTCCCACTGCCCATGCAAAAACTATTGGGGAAGGCCTAAACAGAACACAACAACAGACTCAACAACATATTTAAAGCTAACACTACTGTTGGATGCCGGTACACAAGCTAAAGCATCCAACAGGTTTCTTCAAAACAAGAAGGTAAAAACAGTAAATTAAAGACACAAGATTATGTAGAAGGTTTTCCTGGCTTAGCCCTTGGGCTAGTGTTGACTTTTCCTCCCCTCTTGACTGGTACACTTTTTACTTTTTAGCTTCTGGTTCTTTCCCAGCATCTGCCACTTTTGTTGCTGCAGCATCAGATTGTTGCAGCACTGAGTCTGCAACTGCAACAGCAGACCCAACAACAGAAGGGGATTCCTTTAAGTTTGCAACAGTAGCAGCAACCAGATCTAGAGCTGCTTTGGCAGCTGCAGCTGCTTTTTCTTCTTCAGCAATTGCTGCAGCATCAACCTCCTCAATAATTGCCACAGCAACAGTATGCTTCACTTGAGCTTCCTCTTCAGCTCTTAAGCCTTCCTCCTCCAAACTCTGGTCTTTCCGCACTTCTGGAATCTTCCTCTTCCTTGCCATTGACTTGGTCCTCACTCTCTTGATGGAAGTCGTAGCAGGGCTCTTTGCTGCCTTAGTCTCAACTGTTGCTGCAGCATCACGTGGCAATTTTTCAGGTTCTTGCTGAGGTGACTCCTGGTTAGGTTCAGATTCTGGTTGGGGTTGGTTTTCTGGTTGGTCAGTGGTCAGGGTGGTGTTTGTGGTGGTGGGTTGGTTGGTGGAATGATTGTGGTTTGGGTAAGAGGTGATGGAGGTGGTGTAGGTATTTTTGTAGTGGTGGAAGTGTTGGTGGGAGAGATAAGGTTAGATTCTATATTTGGTTGAGTGGTGGTAGTGGTTAAGGGGGTTTCGGCTAGCTTGGCATTGGGGTTGGGCTCCATCTCTATATTAGTTGCATCATCAGAACTGGTGCTACCTTTTCACTCTCATCAGATGAATCCTCCTCCTCTTCATCACTTTGCTTATTCAATTCGGCCATAATCTCCTTGTTCTCTTGCTTCTCACCCTCACTCAATGATCCTTCATCCTCTGTCATCAATGCGTCTTCTTCTTCCGCAACCTTCTTCTTTGTCTTCCTTGCAGCAGCTCTGGGTTTCTTCTTTTCAGCAGCTACTTCCATTTCTTCTTCGACTAATGGCTCCATTTCAGGCTCAACCTCAGGCATATCTTCATTCACAAAGTCCTCCTCCAAGACCCATTTAGGAAACACTGGAGGCTCTCCTGGGAGTTTTCCTTTGAAGTTTTCTGCAAACATTTTCTTCTGCCACTCATAGTGGTTTCTCTGAAATTCCCAAACAGCTCGTTGCTGCAGCATGAATTGCTGCAGCACAACATCATTTCCAGATGCTGCAGCAACTTGCTGCTTTACCTTCAACACAATTGGGAATGCTGCCACAGGGTAACCTTTGTATTCTCCCTTAACAATTTCTACACCTGCACTTGCACAGAGATTTGTAATCAGACATGGAAAGAAAAGATATCCAACTTTCTTTGCTCGACACATGAGGATCTCTCTTTGGATCAGCCTTCCTACATCAACATCATTTCCTCCTAGGATAGCATCTAACAGAATCATGCGCTCATTCTCTACATTTGTAGTGTGGGAAGTTGGCAGTATTGAGTGCTTCACAAAATTAAACCAGACCATTGCATCATGATTCAGAGCTCCCCTCTTGATCTTGAACTCATTGCTGGTACCCTGTTCCCAAACAGTATCCTTCACAGAAATTGCCTTTTTCACCACTTCCATTTCCTTCTTTCCAAAATTGTTAACCTTCTTAGAAAATTCCAGACCGTTACACTCCAGAGCATAGCACTCGTTGATGGTGCAAGAGTCAAACTTGACTAGAACGCCCCTAACCCCCGAATACGACATAATCTTCCCCTCTTTTGTTGGCGCGATCCTTTCATAGAACTCTCTAACCACAGCTGTGCAAAATGAAGACCGATGCTGAATGAATTTCTCCCAGTGTAATGCTTTCATAGCAGATGTGAACGTACCGAACGCATTCTACAGATTGAAACCCCTCTCAGCTCAGAAATTCATTCCGTGAAACTTGAACTCGCCCTCAGTTCCATCCTCAGCTTTCTTTGACGAACAACGCTTCACTTGGCTCGATTGACCACGATCAATAGCCGATTACCTTTTTCCAGAGGACTTTGTAGGGCTCAACTTAGTACGACCCATTGCGGTTTGAGAGTAAAGATGAAAGGAACTTGAGAGAGAGGGAAAAGATTGAAGATGAATGCGTTAACAGTGGTGGGGTTAGCGGGTTGGAGAAAGGGTACGGTTTCAGGGTTTTGCAGTTGATAAGTGAATATGAGAGGTATGATGATATATTGGTGATGGAGACGGTTTGGGAGGTTGATGTCATAGATGACATAGCCGTTGAGGCTAGGGTGACGTGTGTGGTTGGGGTTTATTGGTGGGACATGCGATGGGACAGTTAATGATAAGATAAGGCCAGGCCCTGATACCTCAGCAAAACTTTTTAACTTAGAGAACTTCGCCCTTTCTTTGACCAGCGCAGTGATTAACGTAACAATTGCTACAGCAATGCTGCTGAAAGCAATGCTGCAGCACCAACTGCTACCACAACACAATTCACTTTGCACCAAAACTTTGCTTAAATCCCTGCAACACAAAAACAGAAAACAACACCCATTTTATTAGTTTAAACCTTTGGGCTGCCTCCCAATACACTACATAAAACGAATCAAATAGCGGGGGTTTTATTGCGGAGGTTTTAAAAACCCCCTCAGTTTAACAGTAAAAAAGGAACTCCTCGCTCAACTGGTTAAAAATGTTGTTTCAATTTACAGAGGTTTAAAACCCCCGCTGAGTGTCAAGAAAAACCCACGCTAATTGTAAAAAAAAAAACAAAAAAAAACCTTTCACTCTTATCACTCACGTTTCCCTCTTATCACTCACGTTCCCCTCTCTCACTTTCACTGCTGCTTCACTCACGCGTTTTCTTCTTCGGTCTTCACAAACCCAGAAACGCAAAAGCTTCACAAACCCAGCAACGAAAAAACCCAGAAACGTTTATCACTCGCGTTTCCCTCTCTCACCTTCACTGCCGCTTCACGGTCACGTTTATCACTCACGCGTTTCCCTCTTCAGTCTTCACAAACCCAGAAACGTAAAAACTTCACAAACCCAGCAACGAAAAAACTCAGCAAACCCGTTTCTCTCTTCTCAGTCGCAAAACCCGTTTCTCTCTTCTCAAGAATGAAACCCTATCAATCTCGCAAAACCCTTTCCCCTTTCCCTCTCTCACGATTTCCTTTCCCCTATCTCGTTTAACAGAAGCAAAAACCCTCCCTTTCCAGAACCCTCTCGCGAATCCCTTTGCAGAAACCCTTTCGCGAAACGGAAAGGAACTTCGAGTGCGTCTTCAAGAAATGAAGATCATGTGCAAGGGATATTTCATTTTGGTAAAGTTTGACTCTTATTTACTCTGTTAATTTGTCTCTCACACTGTTTCGCTTGCTTGTTAAAACTAACAATTGTAGTCATTTAGTGAAAAATTAACCAATTAGATTGTAATCACATGCGTTGACTTGTAAGCTACAAGAATTTATTTAATTTCAGTTATCGGTTTTTCAATAAATTGATATAATAATTTATTTTTTTCACTGAAGTGAATCTTCTTTTTTTGTAATTGGGTTTTATTTTTTTAATTGTTTGTGGGAAAATATAATTTTGTAGTGATAGATGTGATTATTGTATTTGATTCGATGATTTTGTTATTGATGGGGGAATTTGGGATTTTATTTGTAGATTTGTCAGTGGTGCGGAACAAGGATCCAGAGTGGTTCTTCTTCTGTCCACAGGATAGAAAGTATCCAAATGGGCACAGGTTGAACCGAGCGACGACTCATGGGTATTGGAAGGCGACGGGAAAGGATCGCAATATTAAGTCTGGTTCTTTTTTGATTGGAATGAAGAAGACTCTGGTTTTCTACACTGGTCGTGCTCCTAAGGGGAAGAGAACTAATTGGGTTATGCATGAGTACAGGCCTACTTTGAGGGAGCTTGATGGTACCAAGTACCAACCCTGGACAGGTCTACTCCCATCTCTTTTTTATCATCTTATATTTGCTTTACTTTTTTTTATCATGGTGTTTTGACATTGAATCATTTTGTGAGTGTGAAAGAGTAATCACGCATATATTTGAGTTTTGAATTTGCTGCTTCTCTTTTTTAAGGTCTAATCAGAAGTATTTGTTGCTGACTTTGAGTCAATGAGTTGGATATTGTATCTTTATCTCTTGAGTTAACTCTCCACGTAGTTGTTTTGATTCTAAATGTTTTTGTGTTCCATAATTTTACTTCAATGCCTTGCATCATTCATTATATCCAGTCCAACTCCTTGTAACTTTTATATTGTCCTGCCTAACATAAAGCTATTGCAATTTATGACTAGCTAAAAAATTAGATGATGATGATGATGATAATAGTAATGTTGATATGTTGCTAACTTTTCAACTTGGTTGTTTTGACTTATGCCAGAATCCATATGTAATTTGTTGCTTGTTTAAGAAGCAAGATTCTCGTCTTGAAAATTCAAACTGCAATGAAGTGGAGCAGACTGCTTCAACTCCTACCACTGCCAATTACTCTCCAGAAGAAGTACAATCTGATCCAAATCTGGCTCCTATATCATCATCACAGACCACAGAAGATGATAGGCACCTGGCTGTTATCCCTGAGAATTTTGAGGAAGCAATATCTAACATTATATCCTTAGCTGATTGCCAAAGCGATGCCTGTGGTGCCTTTGATGCTCAAAATCAAACTATAGAACCAGTTGCCGGGGTTAGATAGGCTAATCTATTACTTTTTTCCTTTCCCTTTTTTCTTTCTGAAAATTGTAGGCTAACTGTTATTGATGACTTGAATTTGTTGATTAAGTAACTATACTTCATGTTTGCTTCTTCAAGAGGAGCAACCATTGGACTTGGACACATACTACAACCCACAATTTGAGCAATTGGACGACAGATTATTCTCCCCAGTCCATGCCCATTTGCTGCCTTTGCTGCCACAGCAGTATTGTTAATTCTTTTCTGGGTGGACTTAAAAGCCAAACTGGTCTGTGGTATTACTGTTTCACCTAATTGATCTTTGGTATCCAGTGACCAAACTGAGAATTTTTTTACTAATCAAGTAATCATAAATGGTTGGATTCACTGCCAAGATGCAATATGTTGAATGTCTTTGGAAAATGGGAGATGTCTTTTCCTTCAAGTTGATGGGTGTTGAAAGTCATGGTTTGGATTAGCTGCTAATCTCTCTTTTTTGTTCTTATAACTGATGCAGTTTATGATGTAACCCGTCGAGAAACATTTATAAATCTTTCTGAAGTATGTGCAAAGAAAGATAGAGTTGTTACAAAGAAAGAGGGAATAGACTTTGCTAGGGAGTATGGTTGCCTATTCATTGAATGCAGTGCTAAAACTTGAGCAAACGTGGAGCAATGCTTTGAAGAGCTTGTTTTGAAGGTATGTTAATTAAGTGATATATATGCCCATTTCCTAACATAATTTTGGCATGTTAATGGTATATATGCTTAGAAGAACTTGTTTTGTTTTTCTTTGGTTGTGTGCAGATTTAGTAGTCATAGCTTTAGTATTACCAAAAGATTAATGAAATAAATCCTCTACTTGGTTCATGTTTTGCCATTGTCTTATCTAGAAAGTTTCAAAACAAAATGAATATGCATAAACCAAAAATCATAACAGATGAATATGCAAGAAGAAAAATGTGATTGGTCAACTTTTATTTTTTTTTCAATGACAGATTACTTTAATTGATTACTCCCTCTCTTCTTTATCCTTTTGTTTGAGATTTTGAGTTGGTATATATTAATGTTGATATTATTGTATGATTTATACCCTTTATTTGCTTATCATTTCATCCTGCTGTCCTTTGTTTGCAGATTTGTTGAAACTTTGAAGGATTGTGCCATCAAAGCTTGTTGATTGGTTGAAACATTAAAGGTCCAGGAGGAGGAGGAGGGGGAGGAGGAGAATCATTATTAGGGTCAATTAAAATTGCAGTGTTGCCAATAGTGAAAGTTTTCACTATGTGTTTCTTAGGATTTCTTATGGCTTCTAAGTATGTTAATATCTTGCCTGCTTCTGGAAGGAAGCTATTGAATGGGGTATGTGTATGAGTGAAACATTCAATCAATTATGCTTGCTGGTGGATTTTACAGGCTAACATATTTGAAATCTTATACTACTTGATATGAACTAACATAAATGGTACTGCAGGTGGCTATAAAATTAGTGCCAGATGCAAAAACTTTCATGGATCTTTTAAGGGAAAAAATGAAGATTGTGATATCCTGAGGGAGCAAATGCAGATATTGGTTTCTTTGCTTGTGCCTTTTCTTGAAGATACTCATAGTATTCTAGTAAGCTTGATTTTGTGATACCTTCTGATATAGCATCAATTGGTCATGTTCATTGGATTTCCTGTCATCTATTTATCTGATGAATATTTATTTATTTTGCAGAAAGAATATAACTTGGATAGGCTTAAATCAAGTTGTAGTTAAGATAGAAGAGCCTATGTACAGCTTTGCGTAGTGTATACTGCATACTTCTCACCCAATGTTTTCATGTAAATTACTTGTACAGTAAAATATGTATCAATTACAAATTTGTATCCCTCTTGTCCTACTACTTCAGCATTCAATGCCAACATCCGTCCTTTGAGTTGTATTACATTGAATATTTGATGTACAAATGTTTGAAATACATTTTGTTATCATAGTTATATTTTTAATGAAATTTTGAGACCTTCGATTAAATTTATTGGATGTTTTTTTACGTAATATAATTTCTGGAATGTTTGGTAAGATATAAATAATATATGGGTGCTAGTAATTTAAGTGTGATAATGTAATGAGGAAAAAAAACTCCTCAATTATAAATGATTACAAGGAAAAAAAAACTCCTCAATAATATATAGGAGGTTGTAACCCCCACAAAAAAGTCCTATCAACTATGGCAATAAAAAATCTCCACAAAAAATAGAACTCCTACATATCACTCGATTTAAGGAGGTTTATAACCCCCTCAAAAAAACGTCCACTAATCGTGGGGATTAAAAACCCCCGCAGTAAAACCCCCGCTAAAAGACATGATACCAGCGTTTTCTAAAAACCCCCACAAAACGAATGCGGCACTTGAAACTCCGGCGTTTTTTAAAACTCCCACAGATTACGTTGCGGGGGTTTAAAACCCCCGCTAAGCGACTTAAAAACCCCCGCAATCTGTTCCGTTTTTTGTAGTGATAGTGCTTGGTTTAAGAGTCCTCAGCCAGACTATCCTCTAATGTTAGAGGTCTAGTAATTCTGTGGTGACCTTGTCCCTCACCACAGGTCCTCCAAAATATTGTTTGACCCTCTGACCATTGACCTTGAATGTTGACTTAGTAGTTTCATCATACAGATCCACCGCACCATGGGGATATACCTTCAACAACTTGAATGGGCCTAACCACCTTTATTTAAGCTTCCCAGAGAACAATTTGAGTCTAGAATTGAACAACAGAACTTGTCCCCTTCAGTCAGCTCCTTTCTCTGAAGTTTTCTGTGATGCCAAGCCTTGGTCTTGGCTTTGTACAATTCTGCACTCTCATAAGCAAAATGCCTCATTTCTTCCAACTCATTCAATTGTAAAAGCCTAGCTGCTCTTGCCTTCTCATAATCAAAATTGAGCTTTTTGATTTCCCAAAATGTGAAGCTCCAATGGCAGGTGGCAAGCTTTGCCATAAACAATTCTATAAGGAGACATTCCCAATGGAGTCTTGAATGCAATTCTGTAAGCCCATAAAGCATATTTTCAAGCACTATTTTTATCTCTCTGTTAGACAATTCTGCTCGACCACTTGATTGAGGGTGGCAAGCAATAGCTATCTTGTGCTTTACTCCATACTTGGCTTTACTCCATACTTGGCCAGGAGGTTCTCGATTAACATGTTACAGAAATGAGAGCCTTTATCGCTGATAATGGTCCTAGGAGGCCCAAATTTGGTGATAATGTTTCTTTGCAAGAATTTGCTGACAGACTTAGCATCATTATTAGGCAGAGCAACAGCTTCAACCCATTTAGACACATAGTCCACAGCCACAAGTATGTACGCATTGC
This sequence comes from Astragalus membranaceus, assembly GCA_039519185.1. Taxonomy (NCBI): domain Eukaryota; kingdom Viridiplantae; phylum Streptophyta; class Magnoliopsida; order Fabales; family Fabaceae; genus Astragalus; species Astragalus membranaceus. Next base: position 59,253,110 of record CM076850.1, on the reverse strand, counting down.
CAAAAGAAGGGGGAAAATGTCCCATGAAATCCATCCCCCAAACATCAAAGAGTTCAACCACCAAATTGTTGGTCAAGGGCATTTCATGTTTACTTGAGATATTCCCCGTCCTTTGACAATTGTCACACCTTTTAACCATCTCATGTGCATCTTTGAATAGAGTAGGCCAATAATAGCCAGATTGCAACACTTTAGCTGCTGTTCTCATCCCTCTCCAAAGTGACCACTATATGGTGCTGCATGGAATTGCTGTAGCACCAAGTGCTGTTTTTCATCAGCCACACATCTATCTTCTCAATAGTTGGTCAGGATACTTTAATATAATACAAACAGTACTTCCCGTGCATCGCACAGGTTGCATACTAGTAAGAAACAAAAGAGAATGTTGTACTCTAATGCGTACAACTAAACATAAGTTTTGATTATATATATAGTAGGTCGCACTAATATATATATATATATATATATATATATATATATATATATATATATATATATATATATATATATATATATATAAAGGCAATCATGTTCCATCTACGACGTCTCTACAAAATAAAACCAACCAATAATAAGCATATATGTTCTATCCTTTCATTTTTTTTTAAAGGAATATATTTAAATCATAACCAAAAAGAGTGTTACAACTTATGTGCTTAAAAATAAAACAACACCTTATGAAACAATATAATGAAACAATAGCTATATACATAACTTTCAATTCATGAAATCCATCATTACCAACAACTAATGAAGCCACACAACATAGTTTAAATGAGTAGTAAGTAGTTATCTAGCACACTTCAAAGTTTAAATGAGTAAGTAGTATTTTCATTTTCTCATTTAATTAGATAAGTAACTTTGGCAGCCCTCCATATTGACTGCTTTAGTTTCAAACTAGGATATTTTTTCTGAAATTATTGTACAAATAACGTACACAAAAGCTTTGATCAACAACACCCAATAACAATTCATCAATTTCTGATTTCATTAGAGTAATAATCTCCATTCAAACCAACATCCAACGTAGGTTTCGTGATTTTTCTTTCCTTGTTCTGCCTATCTTTTTTGTGTACTCTACCAGAAAAACGGGTTTTATCGGGGGTCAAAATCTGTCGAAAATTTAACTAAGATGGTGTCTTTTCATTTCTGCCGCCGATAATTACCGACAGTCCGAAGACCACCGAAAACTGGCGTATGTCTGTTTTTCTAGTAGTGTGACACTATATTATTTGGTCTCGGTCTTACCATTTCAATAACAACATCATCCAAATCGACCACATCATTTGTTTCTTTTTCACTTATATTTATCTAAAACATTAAAAATAATTTTAAGATTTATAATTTTTATTATTAAAGCAACTTAATCGATTTCTTCAATCTAAAAAAATAGCTACAACATCTCCACTCTAAGCAAAAATGATAAACACCTTTTTAATCTATTCTTACCGAGTTAAGTGTATCCTCTCACTCCACACCTTCTATACTCTGTGGAGATATATAGAAGCGTGTTTATCATTGCTAATATAAATTCATATGCTAATATAGGTCATTAACTTTTCACTTTTTACCTGAGATTTATGTATATTTGGGAGGATGCTAAAGTGATTCGCAAAGACATTTCATACCTGGACTTGACATGTCAATAAAGCTTCTCACCCATTTGGATTGATTCTTGTGACTTAGTTCGTGTGTCTGTTTCTAGTTTTTGTTATCGATTTGTTGTTGAAAATGGCCTGCAAGCAGACAACATGATTGAGCACCTAAGCGATGTGCTTGGAAGGTGTATGAATCAGTATCATAAAATCTATGGGTTCTTGACATTTAATTTCACTCATACGATGAGAAAGAAAAATTGCATCTCAAAAGCAATCATTGATGCACTAATAAATATTCAGCTGAGCATTGTGAACACGCTAGATCTTATTATACATTTTTTTAAGGCTAAAGTGCTCCCGGGGTCCCTTATCTTTATTTAAAGTAACGAATTAGTCTTTTATGCTTTTTTTGTCCCAAATAAGTCCTTTATCTTTCAAATTTTTGACACATAAATCCTTTTCCGTTAACAGTGCTGATTTTATGTGTCAAAAAAAGGATTTATGTGTTAAAAATTTGAAACATAAAGGACTGATTTGGGATAGCAAAGGATTTATGTGTCAAAAATTTAAAACATAAAGGACTGATTTGGGACAAAAAAAGATAAAGGACCAAATCGTTCCTTTAAATAAAGATAAGGGACCCCGAGAGCACTTTAGCCTTTTTTTTAAGTTTAGAGAATTATTTAAAAATTTCAAATAATTTTGGACCTACATTTACCTTAGTTAATTTTTTATTTAAATTCAAATATAACAAATTCCTAAAGACGGCTGATTTTTAGCAACAAACTAAAAGATAACATATAAACTCCAAATATTTAGCCTTCTCCCCTGAAAGGGGTTTATGGTAAAACAATCTACGGGTTCGGATATGATAGTCTTACCGATAATTACAAAGTGGTTGCTTTTTATTGCTACGATGTAGGTGCCATATTTAATTGGGTTTGTAACAAAGTCGAGATTCATACTTTGGGTACGACTACTTGGAAAACTATTCGGGGTTTACCTTCTGCTTTCCCTTTTGGTGCCACTGTGCGTAAATGCGGGATATTTTTGAGTGGTACGGTTAACTGGGTGGGAGTTACTTATTCACCTTCTAATACTTTGTTGCTGGTCATTTTTTCTTTTGATTTAGAAAATGAGTCTAATCAAGAGCTTTTGCCTCCTGATGATGGGGTGGATGTGTATACCATGAACTTAGGCGTGTTGACGGATTGCTTATGTATTCTTTCTCACATTTTGACTTTAGTTATTCATGTTTGGCGTATGGAGGATTATGGAAGCAAAGACTCTTGGACTAAACTATTTGTTGTAACTAATGATGAACTTTTTATTGGTCGAGATCGTACCCATGCCTGCCCGCTTTATATTTTAGAGGATGACCAACTGCTTTTGGACTTCACGGTGAAGCTAGCTGTTTACAATTCTAGGGATCGTACTGTAAAGATTCTCAAGATTCAGTTCATCTCTGGTAGTTGTTGGTTTGACAACCATGTCTACGTCGAGAATTTGATATCACCTTGACATTATTAGGACATAGATGCTATGTTATGCTAGATTGGTTATTTCACGACACATTGCCACCTTATGTGTTTTCATTAATTTTATTTATTTACTGTTAGTAGCATTTGAACAACCACAGGCAACCAATTGTGAGGGCAATCTTTCCCATGCTTCAAACATTGTTTCAAATTTAGTTTGTCTAAAAGTAGTAATTTCAGTTCTCATATCCTGGCATTTTTGATAGGTGGAAAATATTTAATCATGAACTTTTCTGCCATTTCATTCCAAGTGGTGATAGAGTTAGGCTCTAAGGAGTTTAACCAGGCATTGGCTCTATCCTTCAAGGAATATGGGAAAAATTTGAGTTTAAAAGCATCATAAAAAACACCAGGGAGTATGAAATTGCTACAAACTTCTACAAATTGTTTTAAATGAAAGTGGGGATCCTCAGTGTGACCTCCACCAAATTGACCAACTGTTTGAAGCATTTGAAACATCATAGGCTTAAATTCAAAATGAGTTGTGGCAAGTTCAGGCCTTACTATGCTAGTTTGCATAGTTTGAGGGTCAAAAACAACATAATCCCTCATAAGCATGTCCCTGCCATTAGCCATGCCTATGACTGTTTGATTTATTACGTCTTACTGATGAAGTGGCACACCAGGGATACCATGTTCTGTTCCAAGTACTGTTCCATCAGCATGTTGTGAACCATGAGGACATCCATTTTGGGAACCAAGAAAAGAAGCCATGATAGCAGCTCTGCCCAATTCAATAAGTCCTGGATTACTATTTATCCTTCGCAACCTTCTGAACAATCTTACTATCTCTAGATCCAACTAAAATTTTGGTGTTGATTGCCTGTGCATATGATGCAGCACCTAATGTTGTTGTAGCAACAGATGATGTGGCAACAGAAACAACACACCAAAATTAGAAAACAAAAATGACTAACTTGCTAATTAATTAAACAGTCTACTAAACTATTCAATCCCTGGATACGACGCCAAAAACTTGTTGCGTGAATTGATGTGCCAGTATACACAGTCCAACAAGTAGTAAAGTGATAAATAGAGATCGTTCCCACGAGGATTGGATTTCAATGAGTGTTCAATTTGGCTAACAAATTAGTGATGTAAAATAAAACGACACAAGTTTTTGAAACCATCATTAATAAACAATTTAAGTAAAAGGGTGTGAAAATCAGAGTTGAGAATAAGTTGGAATGTTTTTACTATGTAAATCCATTAAAATACTTTAATGTTGTATCCGATGCTGCAGCACTAGGTGCTGTCGCATCAGTTTGTACTTTTTCAAATACTCTTCACTAGGGTTTTGTTACAAGAGCTTATGTCTAAGCCCAAAATATGTCCACCCTAGGCTACTAAGCACCCACAGTGTTCACCTTATGGATTTTGCCCTCCTATGTCTAGGGTTTAAGCAAGGAGTATTAAAGTGTTCTTTAATACTCACAATCCATATTATCTTATGAGATCTATTCATAAACCTTTTCAGAATTTATAAATGCTACCTAAAATTAGTTGGCCATTCCTAATCAAAGATGGAAATATTAACTCACAAAAGATAAAATGCTAAAACACCAAATACACTTCATTAAATGCACTAAAACTTCATTACATAAGAGTGATTAGCTCATAATGAGCGAACAACACAAGAAAAATAACTCAAACATAAATGCTAAAGTCATAACTAAAAAAATAAAAGAGAGAAATTATACTATGAAGAGGAAACCGAAGGTAGGCTCCAAGATTTGAGGCTTGGAGATACGAAACAGCTCCCAAGCTAGCAATTCTTCAAGTATGTTTAGCTAGTGTTGTTGCTGCAGCAATACTCTCAGCAATGGTGTTTCCACTTTAGTGATTTTAAGTAGCTTGGGTACAAAAATGGAGGAAAGCTATTTCTAAACTTTCTCCTTCTGACCTAGCATACTGAATGAAGAGGAAAGACTGCCTTTATATAATGCTAGGGTACATGATCCAAGAAAAACCCTAATGGAGGCGCCCCTTGTCATTTAGCGTGCCCAAAAGTACAAGTGCCTAACAAAAAGGTGGAATATTCTCTCATGCATGCATTGGCTCTCCCACGTCATGTACTGTCCTTATTTGCCAGCTGGAATGTGCTAAACTCAGCGCTTCCAGCATTCTCTCTCATCTGACGCAGGAAAGCAATGTTGTGGGAACTATTGCTGCAGCAATGAAATACACATATCAAAGCACAAATGGGGCACCAAGGTGCCAAAGATTACTAAACCAGGATTGCAACCTTCACTATTCAAAACATAATATTTACAAGCATAAAACAACTAATTAATTGAGAACACAATGATTTATACTTAAGAATGTAGAAATAACTCTTATAAATAAGAGTTATCAGCAAGCCAGCAGCACCATCAGCTAGTAATTCCATGGAAGCTATATTTAAAGCTTTCATGAATGAAACCAAAACTGAATATCAAATTCAAGGGGCTACTATCAAGAACTTAGAGAATCATATTGGTCAAATAGCCACTGCTCTCACCCAAAGGCCTAGTGGATCATTACCTTCCACTACTGAAGCTTCATCTTCAAAAGAGAAAGAGACTTGCAAGGCTATATCTTTGAGGAGTGAGAAGGATTTGGTAGGGCCATCACTTGATATAGGTGGTGGTGCAAAAAGAACAGAAAAAGATAAAAATGAAAAGAAGAATGCAACAGATGTTGTCACAACTGATGCTGCAGCATCTGATGCAGCACCAGTACCATCACCTAAGCTTGATCAAGCTGTACCACTCCCACCCTTTCCTCAAAGGTTAAATAAGGCTCAGCAAGACAAGCAATTTGGCAAATTCTTAGAGGTGCTAAAACAACCGCACATCAATGTCCCTTTGGTTGAAGCACTTCAACAAATGGCCAATTATACGAAGTTTATGAAAGATGTGCTTACCAAGAGGAGAAGATTGGGGGAGTTTGAAACTGTAGCAATGACAGAAGAGTGCAGTATGATCATGCAAAATAAGCTTCCAAGAAAATTGAAGGATTCTGGCAGCTTCATTATCCTTTGTTCCATTGGGGAATCCTATATTGGCCGTGCTTTATGTGATTTGGGTGCAAGCATCAATTTGATGCCCAAATCTATATTTACACAGCTTGGTATTGGAGTTGCTAGGCCCACCACTGTTACCCTTCAGTTAGCTGATAGGTCCATTGCCTATCCTGAAAGGGATAATAGAGGATGTGCTTATTAAAGTTGAGAAGTTTGTTTTTCCTGCAGATTTTGTTACTCTTGATTTTGATGCAGATAAGGAGGTGCCTATCATTCTAGGAAGACCATTCTTAGCTACAGGGAAGACTCTTATTGATGTGCAGAAAGGAGAATTGACCATGAGGGTCAATCATCAAGAGATCAAATTTAATGTGATGAATGCTCTCAAGTTTCCTGAGCAAGGAACTGATGAGTGCTCTTATGTGGTCTCTCTTGATGTTGTGGTTCAGAAACACTTACACAAGCACAGTGACCATTTGGTCAAAGCTTTTACTGAAACTGAGAAAGAAGAACTTGTGGAAGAAGATGTACTAAATGATGAAGCAGATGTCAAAGAAATCTGGGCAATGAAATATGAGTTTCAGGAGATGGAAGACTCAAGCCTCAAGAAGAACATTCCATCAATTGAAAAGCCTCCCTCACTTGAACTTAAAGAACTTCCCGAGCATTTAAAATATGTCTAGTTGGGGGAAAATGATACATTTTTCCTGTGATAATTGCTTCTGACCTCTCCAAAATTCAAGAGCATGACCTCATTACTACCCTAAAGAGGCATAAGAAGGCTATTGGGTGGAAAATGTCTGACATAAAGGGGATTAGTCCTACCATTTTCACGCACAGTATCATCTTGAATGAGAATTCAAAGAATAGTATTGAAGGGCAAAGGAGACTAAATCCTATCATGAAGGAGGTTGTCAAAAAGGAAATCATTAAGTGACTGGATGCTGGCATTGTGTACCCTATCTCAGATAGTGCATGGGTAAACAGTGGCTGGATGCTGTGCAATGTGTTCCTAAGAAGGGAGGGGTAACAGTGGTAGCTAATGAAAAGAATGAGCTAATTCCTACAAGAACAGTCATAGGTTGAAGGATTTGTATGGATAATAGAAAACTCAACATGGCTACAAAAAATGATCATTTTCCCTTACCATTGATTGATCAAATGCTATACAGATTGACTGGTAAAGAGTTTTATTGTTTCTTGGATGGCTATTCTGGTTACAACCAAATAGCCATTGTTCCTGAAGATCAACAAAAAACTGCTTTCACATGCCCTTATGGTACCTTTGCCTTTAGGAGGATGCCATTTGGGCTATGTAATGCATCAGCCACATTTCAAAGGTGTATGATGTCAATTTTTTGAGTTCATTGAGAAATCTATGGAGGTGTTCATGGATGATTTCTCAGTCTTTGGGGAATCATTTCAACTGTGTCTTAGTAACTTGGAAGAAATCTTGGACAGACGTGAATAGACTAACCTGGTGCTGAATTGGGAAAATGCCACTTCTTGGTTCAAGAAGGGATAGTCTTGGGTCACAGAATTTCAAAGAAGGGAATTTAAGTTGATAGAGTCAAGGGTGAAGTGATTGAGAAGTGTAAGAAGCTTCTTGGGTCATGCAGGCTTCTATAGAAGGTTCATTAATGATTTTTTGAAGATATCAAAGCCCTTGTGTCAATTGGTACAGCATGACACACCTTTTGTCTTTGATGAATCTTGTGTGGAAGCAGTCAACAAATTGAAGAAGGCAGTGGTTTCAGCACCAGTGATTGTCACCCCAGATTGAAGCAAGCCATTTGAATTGATGTGTGATGCTAGTGACTTTCTCATAGGAGCTGTGGTTTTTGCATTTGACAAATTTAAATCATACTTAGTTGGCACAAAAGTAATTGTTTTCACTGATCATTCTGCCATTAAGTATCTGATTGCTAAGAAAGATGCAAAACCTAGGTTAATAAGATGGGTTCTCCTCCTCCAAGAATTTGATCTGGAAATTAGAGATAAAAAAGGGGTGGAGAACCAAGTTGCTAATCATTTGTCTAGATTGGAAGGTGAAAATGCAGGTAATCACAGTGGAGAAATCAATGAGTGCATCCCTGATGAACAATTGCTCGCAGTTGGTGCTGTAGCAGCTAATGCTGCAGCACCTTGGTATGCAGACATTGTGAACTTTTTGGTCAGCAAAGTGGTGCCTTGTGATATGTCACCCCAACAGAAGCAAATGTGCTTTCATCTTGTCAAACAATACTTCTGGGATGAACCTTTTCTGTACAAAAAGTGCCCTGATCAACTATTGAGAAGATGTGTGGCTGATGAAGAACAACACTTGGTGCTGCAGCAATGCAGTGCACCATATGGTGGTCACTTTGAAGGGTGAGACCAGCAGCTTAAGTGCTGCAATCTGGTTACTATTGGCATACTCTATTCAAAGATGCACATGAGATGGTTAAAAGGTGTGATAATTGTCAAAGGACAGGGAATATCTCAAGTAATCATGAAATTCCATTGACCAACAATTTGGAAGGTGAACTCTTTGATGTTTGGGGAATGAATTTCATGAGACCTTTTCCCCCTTCTTTTGGCAATGTGTACATACTTGTGGCTGTGGACTATGTGTCTAAGTGGGTTGAAGCTGTTGCTCTACCCAACAATGATGCCAAGTCTGTCAGCAAGTTCTTGCAAAGAAACATCTTTACCAGATATGGGACACCTAGGGTTATTATCAGTGATGAAGGCTCTCATTTCTGTAACAAGTTAATTGAGAACGTCCTTGCCAAGTATGGAGTAAAGCACAAGATAGCTACTGCTTACCCACCCTTAAACAAGTGGTCAAGCAGAATTGTCTAACAGAGAGATAAAAAGAGTTCTTGAGAAGATGGTAGGGCCTACATGGAAGGATTGGGCCAATCACTTGGATGATGCTTTATGGCCTAATAGAACTGCATTCAAAACTCCATTGGGAATGTCTCCTTATAGAATTCTCTATGGCAAAGTTTGCCACCTGCCATTAGAGCTTCAACATAAATCATTTTGGGCAATTAAAAAGCTCAATTATGATTATGAAAAGCAGGAGCAGCTAGGCTTTTACAATTGAATAAGTTAGAAGAAATGAGGCATTTTGCTTATTAGAGTACAGAATTGTACAAAGCCAAGACCAAAGCTTGGCATGACAAAAAAATTCAGAGAAAGGAGCTGATTGAAGGGAGGCAAGTTCTGTTATTCAATTCTAGACTCAAATTGTTCCCTGGGAAGCTCAAATCAAGGTGGTCAGGCTCATTCAAGTTGTTGAAGGTGTATCCCCATGGTGTTGTGGATCTGTATGATGAAGCTACTAAGTTAACATTCAAGGTCAATGGTCAGAGGGTCAAACAATATTTTGGAGAGCCTGTGGTGAGGGACAACGTCACCACAGAATTACAAGACCTCTAACATTAGAGGATAGTCTGGATGGGGACTATTAAACCAAACGCTACTAGGAGGCAGCCCAGAGGTTTAAACGAATAAATGTGTTTTGTTTTGTTTTTGTGTTGTAAGAATTTCAGCAAATTTTGGTGCAAAGTGAATTGTGTTGTGGTAGCAGTTGGTGCTGCAGCATTGCTCTCAACAGCATTGCTGCAGAAATTGTTGCGTTAGTCACTGTGTTGGTAAAAAGGGTGAAGTTTTCTAAGTTAAAAAGTTTTGCTGAGGTGGCATTGTCCTATCCTGTCATATCCCGTCAATCACGCCATCTGTCCCACCAATCACCCCTAGCCGCACACGTCATGCCTGCAACAGTCATTTCATTGATGACTCAATTCCCAAAACCGTACCTCTCATTAAAACCACTCTCCCTCTCAAAACTTCCTCATTCGCCATCTCCGCACAAGAAATCGAAAACCTCCATTTTTTGCAAGCACTGTTCCCATTACCCTAACCTTAGTTTGTTTCACTCAAAGTGTTCTTCGCAGCAATACAATGGCTAGAAGCAAGCAAAGCGCTATGAAAACTTCAAGAAAGCGCCAATCAAGTGTCAATGTTGGTGAATCGAGTCATTCGCAGCGAAGAACTTCGAAAAGAAAAGCTAACGGTCCTAATGATCCTAACAAGTTTCGCAAGATGAAGTTTTGGGCTGAGCGAGGTTTCCATCTTCAGAGCGCATCAGATGCTTTCACATCCATTTTCAAAGCATTAGGCTGGGAAAAGTTTGTTTAGCAACCAAGTTCTTATTATGAGAACGTGGTTCGTGAGTTCTATGAAGGAATACCAGAAGCAAAAAATGGAAAACCTCAGTTCTATTCAATAGTGTGAAAGGTGCTCGTAAAATTTGATTCAAGAATTGTCAGTGAGACCTTAGGTTTGGGGTATAATGGTTTGTCATTCGCAAAGAAGGTTGACAACTATGGCAAGAAGGAGATGGAAGTGGTAAAGAAGGCTGTAACAATGCAACGAACAGAACGGGTGAAAAACAGTGTGAATGAGTACAGAATCACAAGGGGAAATCTCAAAGATGATGCCAAGGTCTGGTTTAATTTTGTCAAGCATTTAGTTCTCCCCACTTCCCACACCACAAATGTAGAAAAAGAAATATTGTTGCTGTTGGATGCTATTCTGGGAGGGAAAGACATCGATGTTGGTAGGCTGATTGTAAGAGAAATTCATGAGTGCAAGGTCAAGTCAGCAGGCTATCTGTTCTTCCCTTGCTTGATCACAGATCTTTGTGTCAATGCAGGGGCAGAGATAATGAAAGGAGAAGACATTGGCTACCCTATTGCAGCATTCCCTACTGTTCTGAGTGCTAAGAAGTATGTTTCTGAAGCATATGGAAGTGATGTTGTGCTGCAGCAACGAGGTGTTTGGGAATTTAAGAGAAACCACTACAAATAGCAGAAGAAAATGTTTGGTGAAACCTCAAGGGGAAAATTCCAGGAGAGCCTCTACTGTTTCCTGAATGGGTCTTGGAGGAGGAATTTGTGAATGAAGATATACCTGAAGTTGATCCTAACATGGAGCCTTTGGTAGAGGAAGAAATGGAGATAGCTACTGAGAAGAAGACTCGTTGATGACTGAGGAGGAAGGATCATTGAGTGAAGGAGAAATGCAAGAGAACAAGAAAATAATGGCTGAGTTGAATAAACAAAGTGAAGAAGAGGATGAGAATACATCAAAAGAAAGTGAGAAGGATAGCCAATATTGGGATGACCACGCTGATTTAGAAATGGAGCCCAACCCCAACACCCAACCAGCCACCCCCACTCCAAACACCATAGCCACCACTCAACCAAACACAGAATCTAGCCCTATCCCTCCTACCAACACTTCCACTACCACAAAAGTACCTACACCACCTCCATCACCTCCTACCCAATCCACCACCATTCCACCAACCAATCCACCACCACAAATACCACCCCATATACATCTAATAACCCAAAAAATCAACCCCAACCAGAAACTAAAACTACCCAGGAGCCACCCCAGCAAGAACCTAAAAAGCTGCCAAGTGATGCTGCAGCAACTGATGAGGCTGAAGCTGTGAAGAGCCCTGCTGCCACTTCAACCAAAGGAGTGAGAACTAAGTCAATGGCAAGAAAGAGGAAGATGCCAGATGTGCAGAAATACCAGAGTTTGGAAGGAGAAGGCTTGAGAGATGAAGAGGAAACACAGGTGCAAGAGATTGTTGCTGGGATTATTGTTGAAGGAACTGGTGTCGCAGCAACTGATGCTGCAGCAATAGCTGAAGAAGACAAGACAGCTGCAGCTGCCAAAGCAGATTTGGATCTGGTGGCTGCTACTATTGTGCAAATGAAGGAGCCCACTTCTGCTGTTGGTTCTGCTGTTGCAGATGCAGACTCAGTGCTGCAGCAACCTAATGCTGCAGCAATAGAAGCGGCTGATGCTGGCAAAGTGGCGATTTTTTCTTGGACTGCTCAGAAAGAAGGGTCATCCGCTCAGTGGACTGCTCCTGCGTCGAGGTCAGGGTGGCTATTTTTTCTCGGTCCTTCTCAGCTTCTTAGATCATCATCTTGGCATCCTCCCTCAATTTTCTAACAGACTCCACGATTGAAGAATGAGAGGTTTCCAATTGGTTGAGCTCATGTAATGCATCCTCCTAATCTTTCTTGAATTTGTTGATTTCTGCGGAGGTAGAGTCCCAAGTGTTAAAAGTGGGGCAATCATCTGAAAGCTAAGACTCAAACAAATCAGCAAAAATAGCTAAGAGGTTACCTTTTTCTTGCCTCTGGCTCCCCTCTTCCTTCTCCAACAAAACTGCCCTCAGGTCGGTGATGTTGGATAAGACGGCAAATGGATTCCTCTTCAAAGTCTTCAGGTCGGAGGAATTGAACTCAGTCACCATACCTTCGGGGACCTTATCTATCCGACTCCTTTTCTTCTTCCTCTACTTCTTATGATGACCCTGCCCTTCGCCGCCTTCACTCTTACGCGTGCTCTCGGGACCATCTCAAGTAATCGTCGGGGTAGGCTGAGAGTTAGGAGCAATGATCAGCTGAGATGGAGCATCAATATCAACAACAACCTCCCTCTAGCGCTCAACTTGTTCCCTAGTTTCCTAGACGACCAGAGAAGCATCAGCCTGAACTTCAGGAATAGAATGGGAAGGTCCTGCAACCACGCTGGCCATTGTCTTCTTCTTTTTCTTCTTTGAAGTCAATGCTGCAAACATCGACTTCAGCGCCTGTAAACAAACTAGTCAACAACTTGACAATAAACGATAACGACCTCAAACCCTTACCCCAAGCCTGTTGAAGGTCCTCGGTCGCCTTCGCAGAAACCAAGGCCTTAGTCTTTATAAGACCCTTGGGAACTATGTCGGACAACTCCCACGACAAACTCAAATTCTCCCGATACTCATCATCCAACTACTCTGGTATGAGAAACTACTGAGAAGGAGTCCTGGAGTAATGGGTCCTTTTACAAACTATAGGAAACTTCACTCCGATGAAATCTCCATTCACGAAGTCAGCTCCCCTGCTCTTCGCTGTCGAGTTTATTGCAACAATGCATAAATAGTTAGTCATCAAGTCTTTAATCAAATCGGAGTAGGGCTTGGGGAAACTCATGTCAAGTGCTCATAAGGATACCCACACAAACTTCTTGTACCGGACCACAGTAAAAATAGCAATGAAGAGAGGAATAGAAGGAGTACAACCCAAAGCATCAATCGTTATCTGAAAGGCCCTTAGAAATGCCCAACCATTAGGACAAGGTTCGGTTGATGCCAAACAGTGATTACTCAAGATGGCTTGTTCATACTCCGTGAAAGGATGACGGACCCCAACCTTGGAAAGTGTGTACGGATAAATATAAAAGCCTAACTTCTCGGTAGTACGGTGGAAAACGCGTTCCTCGGGGAGACACCTTGCACCAGCCAATGTTCTCCTCGTCGGTCGTCTAAATGGCCACGGTGATCGTTCAAGATCGGATGACTCGGGCGTAAAAAAATGACTTTGCGCTGAACTTCTTCATCAACCCATCCATGTTCATGGAGAACCCGGGGCTCTATCTCGGCATCGCCTATCGATCCTTCATCTCCTGAGGAGGAATCACTATCACCCGAATCACCGGCTTCTGGGCTTCCTACAATGTCGGCCGCTCGACCAGTTACACCTGCTGCATTACAATCTTGAGTCTTCGAAGAGTGGCCATGAGAATTCCCAGTCGAAACATTGGTCCAATTGTTGTGTGAAAACAATATGTGCACAGTCGCAACAAGTATTAAAGAGTAAGTAGAGATCGTTCCCACGATGATTGTTGAGTTCTTTTCTACTCTAATCTAATAAAAAACATACCAGCATATTTACATTTGTTGACATCACCAAATTTTTGACATTTGGCACAATTTAAGGGCAAAATAGACATTTGACCACAAAAAGACAAAATGCTACAGTATTTCGCAGCTTTTTTAAAAAAAAAAGTAACTGCCGCGTCAGCCATTTGCCGCACGCAGACTGACGCGCTAACGTGTGGCAGTTTTTTGTTTTTTTTTTAAATTTGTTTTTTTCAAATTAATTTTTTTTTAATTTTTTTTTTTACTCTTTTCTTATTCTTTTTAGAAACTTTTTTTTATAAAAGTCCTTCTTCCATAAAAAAATTAATTTAATTAATATTTTATAAACTGTTTTTTTTTATAAAAATTCATTTTTTTTTAAATTTTTTCTTAGACTGTTTTTTTTTTCAATTTTTTTTAAAAAACTGTTTTTCTTTTAAAAGTCTTTCTTCATATTTGTAAAAATTTTATTTAATTAATATTTAAAAAAATATTTTTTTAAATTTTTTTTTTAAAATTGATTTTCTTTTAAATTTTTTTATAAACTGTTTCTTTATAATTTTTTTTTTAAAAAACTGTTTTGTTATAAAAGTCTTTTTTACATAATTTTAAAATTTTAATTTAATTAATATTTTAAAAACAGTTTTTTTTTTAATTTTAAAAATCTGTTTTTTTTTTAAAAAACTCTTTTTTCATCATTTTCCCCCCCTTTTTGGTCAAAAACATTTTAAATTTTTTTCCGTTTGTCACTATTTTTATTAAAACAATTACTCACTATAAATCAATTAGTCACTATTTTTATAATCTACTCAAACTACTAAAATTAATAATTTCTTTTGACAGCGGTAAAATTAATCATTTTAACCACTATCTGTTGTGCAAAAACGTGTGCAAGTATACACAGTCTAACAAGTAATAAAGTAGTAAGTAAAGATCGTTCCCATGAGGATTAATGTTCAATTGCTAAGTCTCTGGAATAGCATTGCTTTAATGAGTAAACGTAACCAAATAAATGGGTGAAGTTTGTTGTGCAATAATTAACATAAGTAAAATGAGAACAATAAGGTATGAACGAATAAAGGTATGAGAGATGGCAATAGTCAAGACCAGGATCAATAAACAAAACTTATAGTCGCAGTGCTGTGATCGATGCTGTGATAGCACTCAGTGCACAGAATGAAAGTGGATATTCCTATCACTAAGAATGTGATGTCGTCATGGTTTCCTTATTCCTAAGCACCCATTGAGGTTCATCACGTAGGTTGAAAAGCTTGTTTCAGTTTACACTATAGCCCTAACTTCATATCCTATCCTTCGTTAGGAAAGAATAATATTCCTATCATTCTTCAAACTATATTAACTTGTGAAATCGGTGAGTTAATTCCTTTTCAGATATTACAACACGTTACCCTAAACAAAGTGATCAAGTTCGAAAAAAGTTTATAACATTAAACACACACAAGCTAATGAGGCATCACAAATCAATCACATAAACGCAACTACAAGAATATATTCATATCACCATCGTCTTGACTATCAAGGAATTTAGCTCATGATGAGCTTAAACATGCTAAAACAACTTAAAGTTACCGTAAACAGACTCATCAACATAGGAAAAGCACTTAAGGGTTGAGTTACACCAACAAGCATGAAGGTGTCACGCAACTACTGACGAGTTGTGCTATCGGAATGCTAAGAGTACTGGCTAACAGGGATCTCGTGGTTGAGTGTGGAGGATGATGGCTGCAAATGGTTGAGTATGGTATTTTTGTGGAGGTAGGCGGGGCGTGTTCTGAACTCGTTCTCTCTTTGTCTCCAAGGATTTCTTGCGTATGCCGTCGTCCTCTTGTTCACTAGGGTAGATGCATATATATGGGCCTTGGCAGGGCGGCGCGCCTCTCTTGGGCCTTCACTATCGGGTTGTTGCAACAAACCCTAGGCATTACACTGACTTGTTGGTTACAGAGGCGCCTTCCTCGCTGGATGATAATGTTTCCTTTTTTCTGTTGCGCTAAATGAGGCGCCTCGCCTAATCGCGCCCCTGCCCAATAATTCGCTACTCTGCTGCGGTAGCACCTGCCGTAGCACTGCCGTAACTAGAAGTATCCTGCACACTAGCACAATAATTAAATTCCACAAAGATGGCACTTTCGTGCCCAGATTATAGTTAACATCCAAAAAAATCAATTAGTGTCTAACATGAAGATATCTACTACATTTTCTTGCGTGATTTACTTAAGGGTCAAGATAATTCTTATTTGAATGAATGCAAATAACTCACATTTCTGTGAGTTATCACTATCCATTGTCAAAAAAAGAATTGTAAAAAAACTTTAACCCCTACCAAAAATTACAAAATAACTACTAAAACTAATCAATTTAACTACTTTTGTTAAAATCAATCAATTTAACCACTACAAAAAATTACTAAATAACTATTTTATAATTACTAAAAAGGAGTAAAATGCCAACGGGAGTGGCAACGAGAGCGCCAACGGGAGTGGCAACGAGAGCGCCAACGGGAGAGGCAACATGAGTGGCAACGATAGAGGTAACGAGAGCGCCAACGGGAGTGCCAATGGGAGGGCCAACGAGAATGCAAACAGGAGGGTCAACGGGGATGCATATTTGACCTCTAATGTCCAAATACATTATTTTGGATCAATGTAATTCTGATTGTCAATCTCCTTTAATTTCTTCGACTCAATGTCCAAATTACTATTATGACTTCATGGCAATACACCGACCACGCACGGGTAAAATATTAGTTTATATTTAAATTAGTAAGTAAGCTAGTAAGTAAAAGCAAAATAAAATAACAAGTTGTAGAACCCAATTTTATCAACAAACAGCAAATAAATAAAGGATTAGTAGAATTCCAGAATGAGATTAAGTTGGGAATGTCTTCACTATGCAAATTCAACAAAATGTATTAATGTTATACCTGATGTTGTAGCACTGGGTACTGTAGCATATAGTATGTACTTTTCAGTCACTTTTCTACAGGGCTTCATTACAAGCACTTATGTTTAAGCTCTAAATAGGTCCACCATTGGCTATTATGCACCCACAGTATTCACCCTATGGAATTTGTCCACCTATCTTGAGGTTTTAAGCAAGGATTATTAAAGTGTCATTTAATAACCACTATCCATATTATCCTTTGAGATCAATTTATAAACCATGTCTGAATCTATAAATGGTACTTATATTTAGGTGATCAGTTCTTAAAATAAGTTTGGAAATAGTATTACGCAAGGGATAAAAATGCTAAACATCAAATACATGCATTAAAATCACTAAAGCTTCATTACATAGATCAAAGCATCCCAACTAAGAGTATTTAGCTCATGATGAGCAAACAACACAAAAAATACAACTTAAACATAATGTTTAAAGCCATAAATGCGAAAATACAAAGAAAAAATATGGTAAGAAATGGTATACTTAAGATTCACTCCAAGAACACTAGCATGGAGGTTCAGATCAGCTCCCAAATCCACAAAAATCTGCAAGTAATTAAGCTTCTGTATTGGTGCAGCATCACACCCAGCATCAGAATTTCCACTTTGGTATTTTAAAGGTAGCTTGGTTCAAAAATGGAGAAAAAGCTATTTCTATACTTTTCCTCCTCTGAACTAGCCTCCAAAATGAGGAAGATGAGCTGCCTTAAATAGTACTAGGGTTTAGTGATCCAAGAAATATCTTTTGGAGGTGCCATTTGTCATTACATGTGCCTAGGAGTACAATGTGCCCACAAAAAGAGAATATTCTGCACATGACAGCCTGGTACCAGCAGCAGGACGTGTCCGTCCTTTTCTGACAGCTAGCAGGCGCTGAAATCAGTGCCTCAGCGTTTCTCTCTCATCTGTCGCAGAAATGCGTTGCTTTGGCATCTACTGCTGCACACACTTAAAAGCACAAATGGGGCACCAAAGTGCCAAATGACTCAAAAGCAGAATTAATTCTGCTACTCTCTAAAACATCATATTTTAACTAATTAAACACAATATTACTTTAGAACTCACAACAATTTAAGCTAAGAAAGCATAAATAACTCTTATAAATAAGAGTTATCACCAATCACATGAGTAATTTTCTTCCTCCTCCTAAATCGACTGAGTTAAAGGAAGTCTCGTCGCCGACTTCTTAGACCGCGCCATTGTAAAACCTACACAGAGGGAGTTTGCTCAGTAAAGAAATCACTGAATCTTTAACGAAATTCGGTCGGAAGGTACGGAATGAGGCATCACCTAAAGAATCTTTTCATAATTTCTAAGGCAACTTGAAGAGAAGCAAACCCCCCTCCTCTAAAAAGATCTCGCACGAGATAGCCGGACCTTGCTACAGAAGAGCCGACCAATGTCTAACAAATGCAGTTAGGACGAACGGCCAACTGAGGGAGGAAGAGATAAACACAAGAATGAAATTATTTGGAAAATACCTGATTTCCTGAAAGATCGGAATTTGCTCGAATATATGCACCTCAGATCTTTTTCCTCAGAAAATCAAGGCGGCCAGAAAGGGGGACACATAGTTATTCCTTTGAAAATGCCCAAATGAGGAAAGTGTACCCCTATTTATACAAAGACGAAGAATGCGAACATGCAGGACTCGAACAACATGCTCTAGCCCGGAATGATTATCCTGCTTGAAAACCAAAAGCGCATTTAAAGTCTTTAAAGACATGTTGCTTCAATCAACTCACAAGACTCACACGCCACGTGTCGCCCTAACGTCTTTTCAATCAACCATCACCAGGCCATTCCACGTCGGCCAAAGGCTCTGATACCAGTGGATCTGCACACCTCCAACGACGTGTTGATAATGTTCTAAGAACGTCTCCGTCCAAATCGCCTATCTTGGCGATCCAACCGAACACAACTGGGGTGCATCAAAGATAACCGAGTATATAAATACTGAACAGATCCGACATGCTTCAGAATTCATGACATTTACGAAGTTTTCCAGTCAAGGTCTCTCTTCCAGGACAACCTCGACTTGGGGGGCAACTGTTCTGGATCGCTCAAACACTTTGAGCCTTAGTGAATCAAGCACGCAATCCATAAATTAGATGGTTAGGATCTATCCTTTCGATCGCACGGTTCAGATATTACCTAGGGAAAAACACTCTCCACCAATAAAACATGCCACGAATTGGCATCATTTCCTATAAATACGCTGTCCCACCAGCTTGTCAGGTACGCATTAATTACCGCATACATCACTATTCCTTATGCTGACTTAAGCATCAGAGTGTGTGCAGATACCACACCCTTCGCCGGATCAACGTGAATCGGAACACCTCGGCTCGACATTTTGGGGTACTCTAGCTTCTCATCTTGGTGTCTCAGCCTATAAATCGACCGAGACCTGCATTAAGTACAGAACACCATGAATTTTCATTGAAGAACATATTTAACACTTGCTCGATAACAAATGAAACAAAATCAAGGTTACCATGGAAACAAAAATAACAATACACTTTTGAGTGATTAATGGTAATACCGGTCCCCTCGAGATTAATGGCCACAAATTTCAAAATTGTTCATCGCGCTAGATCTTTGTTGCTTACGATTTGAAGTTCAAGAAGATCATCGTCTTAAGGAGAAACATTGATCAATAGTCTGTTGAATAGCTAAGGAGAGATTGAATTCCAAGAAGAGTTACAAAAAATAGAGGAGAAAAAGCTAAGAAGGTCTCAGAAGAATAAACTTGACGGTTACATTATTTTTGGAGCTATTGCTATTATGGTCGATATACAATGATATAATACTCGCTAGTATATATTAAGCTTAACCGTAGTTTTGATCCCCCAATTTTATAGGATATCTAATTTTAGACCCCCTATTTTTTTGCAATTTTGGTCTCCTAACTTTATCAAATCCACAATTTTAGTCCCCCCATTTTTTCCCACGATTTTGGTCCCTCAATTTTATTAAAAACTCAATTTTTGTTCTCTCATTAAATTCTCATCCATATTTTAACGGAAATCCTAACGTGCAGTCGCATACCTCATTAATTCTTAATATAATATTTTAAATCTTAATTATTATTATTTTAAATGTTATATTCCAAAATTATTTTTAACTGACTTTAAATGTTTCATAATATATTGTTATCATTAATATTTTATATTAATAATATAGATATAATACAAATACGCTTATCCTGAAAATGTTGGTGTTAAATGAATTAATTATTTTTTAAAAAATATTCTATAAATTTCTTTACCACTTTTTATACAATATGAATTATTATATTTTATAAAATATGGATTTTTTAAAATAAAACTACAGATTTTAGTTATCAGGAACTAAACCAGTTTTTTTAAACTTACTCCCATTGTAACTGGAAACATAATTTGTCTAATAACAACTCAATTTTTTCTCCTAATTTCTCTACTTAAATATTTTTGTAACAAAAATGTAAACAATGAGTTTTTTTGGTCCATTTAAATGAAATGGCAAATAAACACCATGTACACTCATTACCACTACTCACACTCGGGTTCGAACCCGAGAGCTGACGTCCCCATGTTGCTGAAATTGATAAGGCAAACCAGCACTGAGGGACATGCAAACAATGAGTTTGGAATCCACTTTTAGTATAATCTAATAAAATACAAAGGACAAACATTTGAATATAAATATGTGAAAATTTATAATTAAAATATAAGTATAAATTATATTACTCTTGATGTATTTTAATAATATACAAAATGTTTTTAAAAATATAAATATGTGAAAACTTGTATCATTCATAAAATATGTGTAAAGTTTTTTCATTGTCAACTCCCAATGATTACGTCAACAAGACACGCATCTTCCACTTCATCACCTTGCTACCACATCAGCATTTCCATTAAAATTTGGAAGAAAATTTAGCGAGGGACTAAAGTTGCGGATTTGATAAAATTGGGGTACCAAAATTTTGGGGAAAATGAGGGACTAAAAATGCGAATTTGGTAAAATTGGGGGACCAAATTTACTATAAAAGATGAGGAAACTAAAACTTCGGATCTAATAAAATACAGGGACCAATATTGCAGTTAAGTATGTTTATTAGCAATAAATAAAATTATCGCTACTAAATAATTATCGCTAAATATGATTTTTGTTGTAGTGATAGTGTCTTCTTTATTGTCATACTGAGATTCTTATGCAAATAAGTATTACAATGATAACCTCTAACCTCTCCTTTCTTCTCCTCACCATACACTGCCACTATTGGTTCTCCTCAAAATATTATCACAACTCGTCATCCGCTATCTACCAAGGGTGGTGAAATCCATAATCTCACCATACGCTACCACTAGCAGATTAACCACATGTGAGATTTTCAAACTATCGTTGTCTTCTTTCTTTTCGCTTTCGGCTAGAATCCTTTATTCCCCTGGAGTTCTAATCTCTGAAATCTTGTTTTTCTTTTCCCATTCTCTGATTTTCTTGTAGCTCCTCCTCATAGTAGTTTTTCTTACCACTTGCGAATGCTAGCTTTTCACTAAAGGTGAAATCCCCTAACTCTGTGTTGTTAGCCGCAGTTTCTACAGCGAAAATTTGAATAGTCCGATTAAATCATTGGATGAGATGTTACATAGAAAAAAGAAACAAAAAACTGTCTGCACAGTCCCAATTCCCCATACACGATGTCGTCTCCTTCCCGTTAGCTCCATTTTGAAATCAACTTCATCCTTACTTCTCATGTGTGCAATGGAAGCCCTTCTCATTCCAAGGTAATCCCATTTAAGCATCTTCATTCTTCTCATTTCTTTAACCTCCATTCTTCTTTGTGTTGAGTTTGGTAACCCAAACAAATTCAACAACCTTGGATTTAGCAACTGTCTTATAAAACAAACAGAAGACAGTTGCTCCAGAAGTTATGAAAACTAAACTACTTCAACAGCTTTAACAAAATCAGTTTAAATTAGTTGGAGTTTGTTAAGTTTGTTATAACTAATTGTGTATCCTAAGCCCTAGGAGGTTTATTCAGTTAAGTAGCCGTTATCTCTTATAACAGCCTCTTAACTGACATGTCCCCTTGCTAAGAGTGCCTAAGTGTATATAAATACATATGAAATAGTCCATAATCTGTACAGAAATTAATACATACAAAGAAATAAAGTTTTCTTTCAGTTTTTACAAGTTCTCTATTCTTCTGGTCTTCATTTGTGTATTGTATTCTTCTCTTTGAGTTTCTGAAGCGTGTGAGTGACAGTGAGGGAAATTGTACCTTGCACAAGCAGAAAAGAAAGGTTAGATTACGGTTTTCAGTGACTGAAATATACAACAAATAAACAAAGGAAGTCTAGAGAAGAGTTTCACCTTGCAAAGAACACCAAAGGAGGGTTTCTGGGCAAGTTCAGTTTTGTGTTCACTCCAAGAACCCAGAACAGCATTCATACATTCAACAATACATAGAGAAATTAGGGTTTGCGAAAGTACTAAAAGAATCAGAGAGTAAATTGCATAGTTGTTGTAGATTTACCTGATTTGAAGTACTTTGGACCTTGACTGAGTCTCTGTGTACCTGAAATCACATAAAGAAAATTAGGGTTTCGTAGAGCTTGGGGCTTTAACGAATCTCAGCCACAAAAGGATAGATCAAGTGACTGTTTACCTTCGTTCAGAGTTTGATTCAAAGAATCAAACTCAGATCAAGGGTTCTTGAACAATCTCAGCATCGCGAAGAGAGAAGACTTCGTATTGGCTTCAGATCATCGCAACTCAGTGTGAAACCATCAGGTTTTCATCATCATTGCTGCTTGATCATCATCAGCATCAAAACCAGTGAGCTGTGCTGCTTCAATCATCACACAGTGGTGATAAGAGCTACACTGTTCAAAGGGTTTCAGAGAGAGAGAGAGAGCAGAGAAGAGGAAGAACGAAGAATCAAGAAAGAAAACAGTGTTTCTTGGCTTTCTGAAGAGAAGAGAGAAAGAAACAATCTTATATACTTCGGGTCAGGGACAACCCGCGTGCATACCCAACTCAACCGGGTCCGGGCGCGCAAGACCCACCAAACAGATTTGTTTGACTGAAAATCACTGGGCTGGGCCAGTTATTAGAGTTGGACTCTACAAACTGCACCACCCTCATTTCTTCTTGCCACCTGAAAAGAGAAAAACATTAAAAGGGTTAATAAATCTAAAATGGTATCATTGAGCTAGATTCAATCAGGGCCTGTTTTCTTTAAATTCTGTTGTTTTTCCTTAAAGTTTCTTTGTTTTTACACACACACAGTGACTGTGTGTGTTGTGCTACTAACTGTGTGTTGAGACTTGTGATTTACAGGATAAAGAAAATGTCTAAAGATATGCAAACACATCCTAGCTTTGGGGCTCAGATTCCTATTCTCAATGGGAAGAACTGGGACAGATGGTGCCACCAGATGAAAGCAGTTTTTGGCTGCCAGGGTGTGCTGGGAATTGTCAGGACTGGTGTGACACCAGTGACAGGACCTGCTACTGCAGAGGAGACTGCAAAGCATGAAGAAGAAATCCAGAAAGATTGGAAAGCATTACATCTAATCCATATAGGATTAGATGACAGTAATTTTGATAGAATTAGGGGAATAGAGAGTGCCAAGGGAGCTTGGGACACTCTGGACGCCTACTATAATGGGGCAACTGAGGCAAAAAAGGAAAAATTGCAAGCCCTTAGAGCCCAATATGAAGCTCTTAAGATGAAGAGTGATGAGGATATTGTCTCATATTGTGGCCGTGTGAAAAAGATTACTAATGCTATGAATCTAAATGGACATAGTCTTACAGATGAAGAAATCTGTAGAAAAATCCTAAGATCTCTAACTAAACGGTTTTATGTCTGTGTTAACAGTCTAGAAGACACCATAGCTATAGAAGATCTAAAGGTGGAACAGCTTCAAAGTAGATTGGAGGCTAAGGAAATTAGATTGAACTTGATGAATAATGACAGTGATGATGACACAGCCTTCTTCATTAAAGGGAAGTCCAAGAAGAAAGGAGGTAAGGGCAATTCTAACAAAAACAATCAGCAAGGTAAAGGTAAGGGGTCTAAACCTAAATCTGGGAATTTTGTGGGAAAGGCTGAGAACTCTAAGTCTAGTGACAACTCTAAGAAAAAGGACAAATCTAATGTACAATGCTATAGATGTGATAAATATGGCCATTATGCAAATGAATGTCCAACTAAACCTAAGTCTAAATCTAATGTGAATGAAGCTAACATAGCAAAACAAGATTCAGATTCAGATAATGAACATGTTGTGTTTTCTATGTTTTCTGAAGAAACAGAGTCAAGTAGTGACTCTGTCACTAATAAAGCTACTGAGATAGAGCCTAAGGAAGACTCTGTCATGACTAAAATTGATCTAAAACTTAGTGAAGACTGTGTTGTGCTTGTAGTTACTACTAGTGATGGAAAAACCATCACTGAAACCTGGTACTTAGATTCTGGTTGTTCTAATCACATGACAGGGAATAAAGGGTGGTTAGTCAACTTTGATTCCAGTAAAAGAACTACTATAAGATGTGCCTCTAACAAATCAATAGTGTCTGAAGGGGTAGGGGACATTCAATTCACTAAGGAAAATGGTCAAGTTTTTACTATAAAAGATGTGTTTTATGTGCCAGGAATCAGCTGCAATCTCATTAGCTTAGGACAACTTGTTGAAAAAGGTTTTTCAGTTTTAATGAAAGGTTTAAAATTAAAATTGTTTGATGCTAATGAGAAGCTGATTCTGACCACACCCCTTGCTTCCAACAGAACCTTCAAAACCAGCATAAGTGTAACTGAGACTGAGTGTCTCAGTGCCACTGCTGATGCTGAAGGCATACTGTGGCACAGGAGGTATGGGCACCTAAACACTAAAAGCCTAAGTGACCTAAGTACTAAAGGGTTAGTAACTGGTCTACCTAAGCTAAGTCTCAGTAAAGAAGCATGTACTAGTTGTTTAAGGGGTAAACAGCCTAGGAAAAGTTTTAAAACTGAGATGAGGTATAATTCTAAAGACCTACTGCATGTTGTTTATTCTGACCTATGTGGACCTTTTGAAACACCCTCTATGGGGGGCAATAAGTATTTCATGACTGTGGTGGATGAGTTCTCCAGGAAGATATGGTTATACTTACTGAAAACTAAAGGAGAAGCCTTTAGTGTGTTTAAAAAGTTCAAGACAATGGCTGAAACACAAAGTGGCAGAAAGGTAAAAATACTGAGAACAGATGGTGGGGGTGAGTACACCTCAAAGGAATTTGAGGAGTACTGCACTGCTCATGGTGTTGTGCATGAGGTGACATCACCTTATACTCCTCAGCATAATGGTATGGCTGAGAGGAGGAATAGAACAATCCTGGACATGGCCAGGAGTATGATTAAAGCTAAGGGGCTACCTAATTGGTTGTGGGCAGAGGCAGTGACTACCTCTGTTTACATACTAAACAGGTGTCCTACAAAGGGCCTAAGTGGTAAAGTTCCTGAGTGTGTTTGGAGTGGTGACACTCCAAATGTTTCTCACCTAAGGGTATTTGGTTCAATTGTGTTTAGCCATGTACCTGATGGCAAAAGGACTAAGTTGGAGGACAAGGGCAAACCTCTAATCTTGGTAGGGTACCATCCTACTGGGGCTTATAGGTTGCTTAATCCCTCTAACAACAAAATTGAAATTTCTAGAGATGTGGTAATTCTAGAAGACAGACAGTGGTGCTGGAATTCTGTTGAACAGAGTGGTTCAACAGAAAACTGTGTTGTAAATGATGAAATTCCTACAGAAACTACACCTATGGGTGATGTTTCTGAGGAAGATGAGCCTATGGACAATGAGACAGTTCCAAATTCTCCAGTAAGGGAGGATGACAGTTCTGAGAGTGATGCAGAACCTATTGTACCTAATGTGGAAGAAATTCCTAGGGGTCATAGGCAAAGGCAGCCTCCTAGAAACTTAGCAGACTATGAAATGTTTAATGATGATGAGGTGGATGAGACTGGTAACCTTATCCACCAGGCTATGCGAGTTGATGTAGAGCCTGTGGACTTTAGAGAAGCTCTAAAGGATCCTAATTGGAAAAGGGCAATGTTGGAAGAGTTAAATTCTATAAACAAGAATGAAACTTGGACACTGTGTGCCTTACCTAAGGATAAAAAGGCAATTTCTGTAAAATGGGTTTTTAAGCTTAAATTGGATCCAAATGGCAACATTGTCAAGCATAAGGCTAGACTTGTTGCCAGGGGGTTCCAACAAAAGGCTGGTATAGACTTTGAGGAGGTTTTCTCACCTGTGGCCAGGCATGAGACCATTAGGATGGTTACAGCTTTGGCTTGCAGTAGGGGATGGGATTTGCATCATTTAGATGTCAAGTCTGCATTTCTGAATGGTCCTCTAGAGGAACTTGTTTTTATTTCTCAACCTCCTGGTTTTGAAATTAAAGGCAAGGAGGACTTGGTGTGTAAACTCCACAAAGCCCTATACGGTTTAAAACAGGCTCCTAGGGCCTGGAATAAACGAATTGACACATTTTTTGTAAACAATGGGTTCAAAAAATGCACCACTGAGTTTGGTGTTTATGTCAAAGGAACCCTAGATTCAGATATGTTACTAATTTGTTTGTATGTGGATGATCTATTGGTGACAGGTAGTAAAGTTGCTGAAATAGAGAAGTTCAAATCAGCTATGGAAGCAGAATTTGAAATGACCAATTTAGGGCAGCTAACCTACTTTTTGGGCCTTGAATTCTTATGGAAACCTGAAGGGATAGTTCTACATCAGAAAAAGTATGCTAAAGGAATTCTGGCCAGATTCAAGATGGATGAATGCAACACTGCACTCAATCCAGCTGAAGGAATCCTAGCTAAAAAGGAGGGTGAAAAAGGAAAAAAGGTGGATCCTACTCTATATAGACAGATTATTGGCTCTTAGAGATATCTGTGTCATACAAGGCCTGATATTCTCTATGCTACTGGTATGGTAAGCAGGTTCATGAATGAACCCCTTCAAATTCACCTAAATGCAGCTAAACGTATACTAAGGTATATACAAGGCACCACAAACTTTGGAGTGTTTTTTCCTAAGAAAGGTTCTAAAGGATTTGAGCTTATTGGATATTCTGATTCTGACTGGTGTGGTGACCAGCTAGACAGAAGAAGCACTTCTGGGTATCTTTTCAAGTTTCAAGGGGCCCCAATATGTTGGAGTTCCAAAAAGCAAAGCATTGTTGCTTTGTCTACATGTGAGGCTGAGTATGTGGCAGCATGTAGTGCTGCCACTCAATGTGCTTGGTTGGAAACCTTACTTGGTGAGCTTGGGGTTACACTAACTCAAGTTCCTAAGCTACTGGTGGACAACAAGTCTGCCCTAAATTTGGCTAAAAATCCTATTGGTCATGGGCGCACAAAGCACATAGAGACCAGGTTTCACTACTTAAGGTCTCAAGTGTCTAATGGAAAGCTAAGCCTAGACTATTGCTCTACTAAGGAGCAATTGGCTGACATATTTACTAAGCCACTTAAAGGTGAGCAGTTTTCTAAACTTAGGAGAGATCTAGGAATAATTGCTTTTAAACTTTAAAGGCAATGTTTTAAATGTTAGGCTCAGAGGCATGTTCTGAGTGTTTTGGTTCTAAGGCTATTTCACAGGGGCTTGTCCTGTTTAGGTCTCTCTCCTAGTTTAGGTCTTGTAATGGTCCCTATGTTGTAACTCACCTATGTCTTATTTGTTTGGCTTAAGGGAGGATGTTGAGTTTGGTAACCCAAACAAATTCAACAACCTTGGATTTAGCAACTGTCTTATAAAACAAACAGAAGACAGTTGCTCCAGAAGTTATGAAAACTAAACTACTTCAACAGCTTTAACAAAATCAGTTTAAATTAGTTGGAGTTTGTTAAGTTTGTTATAACTAATTGTGTATCCTAAGCCCTAGGAGGTTTATTCAGTTAAGTAGCCGTTATCTCTTATAACAGCCTCTTAACTGACATGTCCCCTTGCTAAGAGTGCCTAAGTGTATATAAATACATATGAAATAGTCCATAATCTGTACAGAAATTAATACATACAAAGAAATAAAGTTTTCTTTCAGTTTTTACAAGTTCTCTATTCTTCTGGTCTTCATTTGTGTATTGTATTCTTCTCTTTGAGTTTCTGAAGCGTGTGAGTGACAGTGAGGGAAATTGTACCTTGCACAAGCAGAAAAGAAAGGTTAGATTACGGTTTTCAGTGACTGAAATATACAACAAATAAACAAAGGAAGTCTAGAGAAGAGTTTCACCTTGCAAAGAACACCAAAGGAGGGTTTCTGGGCAAGTTCAGTTTTGTGTTCACTCCAAGAACCCAGAACAGCATTCATACATTCAACAATACATAGAGAAATTAGGGTTTGCGAAAGTACTAAAAGAATCAGAGAGTAAATTGCATAGTTGTTGTAGATTTACCTGATTTGAAGTACTTTGGACCTTGACTGAGTCTCTGTGTACCTGAAATCACATAAAGAAAATTAGGGTTTCGTAGAGCTTGGGGCTTTAACGAATCTCAGCCACAAAAGGATAGATCAAGTGACTGTTTACCTTCGTTCAGAGTTTGATTCAAAGAATCAAACTCAGATCAAGGGTTCTTGAACAATCTCAGCATCGCGAAGAGAGAAGACTTCGTATTGGCTTCAGATCATCGCAACTCAGTGTGAAACCATCAGGTTTTCATCATCATTGCTGCTTGATCATCATCAGCATCAAAACCAGTGAGCTGTGCTGCTTCAATCATCACACAGTGGTGATAAGAGCTACACTGTTCAAAGGGTTTCAGAGAGAGAGAGAGAGCAGAGAAGAGGAAGAACGAAGAATCAAGAAAGAAAACAGTGTTTCTTGGCTTTCTGAAGAGAAGAGAGAAAGAAACAATCTTATATACTTCGGGTCAGGGACAACCCGCGTGCATACCCAACTCAACCGGGTCCGGGCGCGCAAGACCCACCAAACAGATTTGTTTGACTGAAAATCACTGGGCTGGGCCAGTTATTAGAGTTGGACTCTACAAACTGCACCACCCTCATTTCTTCTTGCCACCTGAAAAGAGAAAAACATTAAAAGGGTTAATAAATCTAAAACTTTGTTCAGGTAGCCGACGAGTTGTTCATGTTGTCGTTGTCGCTGAGTTTTCATGTTGCCCTTGCCGCTAAGTTGTTGATGGCCGCTGTGGGTTGGCCGGCCAGTGGGTATCCACTGCAGGTATTAAGGCCACGGGGCGCTGCCCTTCATCTTGTCGATTCCCTCTGTCTCTCATCACCTCGCCTTCTCCTATGTTAGTAGCTTCAATATACTTTGCTGACATGGTAACTAATTAACCACCTTTCGTCCCTTCAATCCTTACTAAATTTACCTCTTTTTCAAATCTTTTTTTTCGATAAAGGCTAGCATTTCAAATATAAAATGCATTTAATGTAATTCATATAATTTAAGAAGAAAAATGCAACACTACTTTGGATCCAAAACATGCATTTTCAACACCAAACAATACAGGATAGGGAAAATCGGTGGCTGACATATTCTTCATTTATTGGCGTTTGGAAGGCCCATCAAGAAATTAACTTCCAAATGACAGCTCAAACGCCATGATATATGACCCCATGCACTATTCATTCTAACATAAGTTTTTCTTATTAGTTTTACTCTTATATATCTGATATATCTGATATGTGCATTTTCTTAGCAGCTATCATGAACCCATTAAGTGTATTTATTACCATTTATATTTAAATTGTTGTCTGTGTTCATATACATGTTTGATGATTAGTTTTACTTGAAGTCTTAGCTTTTGTCAAGTTCATTTACTTCAATTTTTTAAAAGGAGTGCCGACAAAACTCTCTTTAGCACTCTTTTTCCATCACTCACTCTCCTTATGATTGGGTAAAAGTCATGTTCATCCTACTAATTTAGTGGAACCTATTTCTAAAATTGTGGGACATGCATGTAATTCATCCAATCAAACATAGAGTATTGAAGAGAGTTCTCCTAGCATTTTTATTTTTTTTTTTAATTTAAACTTAGTGGGGGTTTCGCCTCTATTCTCAAATTGATTTTTACAATCTTGCACTTAGTGGAGGTTTTGACCACCATTATATACTTATCCAATGCTTTTGTTTATTGCTTTTGTTTTACTTATTCAAGTCATAATTTAACCATTTATTATATTATTCTTTTGCAAATAGTTTCCTACATATTTTTTTTTGTATTTTTTCATTAAACTCATGCATAAAAGATCTATTTGGTATATAGTTAAAATAATTAATTATTTATAGGTAATAAAGTTGAGTTATCTTATGATATCTAAGATAATTAACTATATTGGTTCTCTTAGAAAGATTATGACAACTCGCCATCCACTACAACAGTAAAAGGCATCAGGGGCGCTTTTTTTAACCCATTAGGGGCGCTTTCGGGCGCCCCTAAATCTGGCGCTGCTGTTGCTAAACCTTCTACAGGAGCCCCCAACAAGCGCCTCTAATTATTAGGCAACAGGGGCGCTCGAAGCTAAAAGCGCCCCTGTTGGTCTTGGCGCGTTTGAGAATCAGGGGCGCTTGCAGCTAAAAGCGCCCCTGTTGGTCTTGGCGCGTTTGAGAATCAGGGGCGCTTGCAGCTAAAAGCGCCCCTGTTGGTCAGACCAACTGATGACAACCTTGTGGTGAAAATTGGTCATTTCTTTGATTTTCAATAGAAAGTCTGGTTGTTTCTTATGTTTTTGTATTTTTGGGTTTAGGATGGAAGAAAATGGAAAAGGAAACTTGAAATTTTCGTGGTCTTTGTAAAGTAGTGCTTATGCTCACACTAGTTAACAATTGGTGTGAATTTGGTGAAAGAAATGGAATGAAAGGAAAGGGGCGCCACCTTGTCTAATCCAAGACTAGGATAAGCCTATGAATGTGAGGATCACCACAAGAAAAGGAGTTCTTGATATGATCAAAGTTTGGTCCAATCCAGAACCTAGAGAGTATGAACTCAAAATGTTGTTAAAATCTTTGTTAAAAACTTCAGCTACACTTACACTCTCTATTTGTAATAAGAGAGTGCTTGTTGTTACAAAGAAAGAAGACCAAAAGCTATTACAATACCCTAAGCCTATGCTAATTTCGAAATTAGCTAATAGGAATCCTAAGCTAGTGTAATAAAACTCAATTACAAGTAATTACAAGCAATTCAAGTCTAGGAGTTGTTACACAAACACATATTAATGGAAATTACACTCTTTGATGCACTAATAATGAGATGTTGTAGAATAAATTCCATTGTCTTGTAACTCCTCTCTCCTTAATGTGCCTTTGATGAGATGTTGGAGAATTAATCCTATTGTCTTGTAACTCCTTGGCTTTGATTGTCATGAATGCCTTTCTTTGATTCCAACAATTATTGACTCTATCTCCACACTTGGAGTATGTGACTCCTACACCACTTGAAGTGGATTAAACATACCAAAAATAAATTAACTAAGTGCATGGTTCCCAAATATATCAATTGGTCACATGCAATTTTATTCAATTAAAATAGAAACTCCTTTTAAGTCATGCAACTAGCGCCTTCTCCATAGCTTGTATGACAAGCATGGTTTTTGGTGCAATTACTTCCTTGCCCTCATTTGAATTTGCCTTGGTGATGAACTGGACTAGACTTTCTTGGACTCTCCTTGCCCTTGCTCTAGTTATTGGACCTCCTAAGCTTTGCAAGGCATCTTGATGCTCTATGTCCTCATCATTCCCTCCCTCTTGAGAAGAATTCGACCTCGAATTGAAATCTTCATCACCTGCATCAAAAGGAGATAAGTCAGCAACATTAAAAGTGGCATTAACACCATACTCACCGGGTAGGTCCACTTTATATGCATTATTATTCACTTTGGCAACCACTTGAAAAGGACCATCACCCCTAGGCATTAGTTTGGATTTCCTCTGTGTTGGAAACCTTTCTTTCCTCATATGAACCCAAACCCAATCCCCGGGTTCAAAGATAACTTGTTTGCGCCCTTTATTGGCATTTTTGGCATAGCCCTCATTTTTCTTTTCTATTTGCATTTTGATTTTCTCATGCAAATTCCTAACAAATTCAGCTTTGGCCTTGCCATCTTTATGCTTCAAAAGAGATGTGTTAGGTAATGGTAAAAGATCAAGAGGAGTTAAAGGATTATAACCATACACAATCTCAAATGGTGAGTGATTTGTGGTACTATGGACAACCCTATTATAAGCAAATTCAACATGTGGCAGCCATGTTTCCCACATTTTCAAGTTCTTTGAAAGCACAGCCCTTAAAAGAGTAGAGAGAGTTCGGTTTACTACCTCAGTTTGCCCATCAGTTTGAGGATGACAAGTTGTAGAGAATAGTAACTTAGTTCCCACCTTACCCCACAAAGTCCTCCAGAAGTGGCTTAAAAATTTAGTGTCTCGGTCGGACACTATGCTTTTTGGTAAGCCATGTAGGCGCACCACTTCTTTGAAAAACAAGTCAGCAACATGGCAAGCATCATCTGCCTTTTTGCATGGAATAAAATGCGCCATCTTTGAGAACCTGTCCACAACAACAAAAATAGAGTCTTTCCCATTCTTTGTTCTAGGTAAGCCTAAGACAAAGTCCATGGAAAGGTCAATCCAAGGGTATTCAGGAACAGGCAATGGAGTATATAAGCCATGGGGCATAACTTTGGATTTGGCCCTCTTGCAAACAATGCATCTTTCACAATATTTTTGCACATCAACTTTCATGTGAGGCCAATAAAAATGCTCTTTCAAAATTTCCAAAGTTTTAGGAACACCAAAATGTCCCATTAAGCCCCCCTCATGCGCCTCTTTGACTAAGAGCTCTCTAATGGATCCTTTTGGCACACACAACCTTTTTTCTTTAAACAAATAATCATTGTGCCTAAAAAATCCATTATGGGCAGCATGCACACATCCAGCATATTTAACAGAAAAATCAAGATCATGCTGATACAATTCCTTAATGTGTTCAAGACCAAAAATTTTAGTTTCAAGGGTAGAGAGTAAGGCGTACCTTCTTGACAATGCATCAGCCACAACATTGGCTTTACCCTTCTTATGCTTAATCACATAAGGAAATTGCTCCAAAAATTCGACCCATTTAGCATGCCTCTTGTTCAACTTACCTTGTCCTTTTAGATACTTCAAGGACTCATGATCACTATGAATGACAAATTCTTTGGGCAGCAAGTAATGTTGCCATGTTTGCAATGCCCTTACTAAGGCATACAATTCCTTATCATAAGTTGAGTAATTTAGGGCAGCCCCTTTTAATTTCTCACTAAAATAAGCAATTGGATGACCTTCTTGCATCAAAACAGCCCCAATTCCCACATTGGAAGCATCACACTCAATTTCAAAAGATTTTAAAAAATTAGGCAATGCTAGAATTGGTGCTTGGGTGAGCTTTTCTTTCAGGATAGAAAAAGCTTGTTCTTGTTTCTCACCCCATTTAAAACCGATTTCTTTTTTAACAATTTCATTAAGAGGTGCAGCAATAGTACTAAAGTCCTTGACAAACCTCCTATAGAAACTTGCTAAACCATGAAAACTTCTTACCTCAGTCACACTTTTGGGCGTTGGCCACTCTTGGATTGCCTTCACCTTTGCTTCATCCACATGTACTCCTTGAGAGCTGATGACAAAACCTAGGAAAACAACTTGATCCGTGCAAAAAACACATTTTTCCAAGTTTGCAAATAAGATTTCTTTTCTTAGCACATTTAAAACAGCCCTTAGATGAATGCAATGGTCCTCTAAATTTTTGCTATATATCAAGATATCATCAAAATATACAACAACAAATTTTCCCAAAAATTCCCTCAAAACATGGTTCATTAATCTCATGAAAGTGCTAGGTGCATTAGTTAAGCCAAAAGGCATAACTAACCATTCATATAAACCATATTTAGTTTTGAAAGCAGTTTTCCACTCATCCCCTTCTCTTATCCTAATTTGATGATATCCACTTTTCAAATCAATTTTGGAAAATAAACATGCACCAAACAATTCATCAAGCAAGTCATCTAACCTAGGTATTGGGTGCCTATACTTGACGGTGATATTGTTAACAGCCCTACAATCAGTGCACATTCTCCAACTACCATCTTTTTTTGGAACTAAAATAACAGGGACAGCACATGGGCTTAAGCTTTCTCTTACCCAACCTTTACTTACCAACTCAGCCACTTGTTTTTGTATCTCTTGTGTTTGTTGTGGGTTGCTCCGGTAGGCTGGCCTATTAGGCAAAGCGGCCCCTGGAACGAGGTCAATGTGGTGCTCAATCCCTCTCAAAGGTGGTAACCCACTTGGTACCTCTTTAGGGAACAATTCCTCAAATTCCTGCAAAAGAGAATTTATGCAACTTGGCATTTCTTGAGTGTTAGATAAATTTTCTAGCAAAGCCACCTCTTTGCTAAAAAGCAAATATAGGGGCTGACTTGCAAGAATAGCACTTTTAACCTCCCCTTTTGTCGCCATCAAACTTTCTTTTTTTTCATCAATATTTTTTTTTGCACTCTTTTTTCTCTCTTTTTCTTTGGCGATCTTTTCTTCTTTTTCTTTTTCTTTATCTTTTTCTTTTTCTTTTTCATATTTTTCTCTCAATACTTTTTGATCATCTCTCACCTCACTTGGACTCAAAGGAGCCAATACAATACGTTTTCCACGATGAACAAAAGAGTACTTGTTGGTACGCCCTTCATGATTGGCATTTTTATCAAATTGCCAAGGCCTTCCCAACAAGAGATGGCTAGCCTCCATATGAACTACATCACAAACAGCCACATCCTCATACACACCAATTGAAAAAGAAATTTCTACTATCTTATCAACAATCATTTCAATATCATTGACAAGCCATTGAAGTCTATATGGTTTGGGATGTGGTTTAGTTTCTAGTTGAAGCTTAGAAACCAACCTTGTGCTAGCAACATTGGTACAACTCCCACCATCAATAATAAGGGAACATACCTTGCCTTGTACGAGGCACCTTGAGTGAAATATGTTCTCCCTTTGTGTTGTATCCTCCTCCTTTACAACGACCTCCAACAACCTTCTCATCATAAGTAACTCTCCACTAGGCATTTGGGTCTCCTCCTCCTCCAAATCCCCTTCATACTCTTCATCCCTTTCATCCTCCTCTGTAACCTCCTCTAAAAGCATAACTCTTTTGGTAGGACACTGTGAAGCTATGTGTCCTAATCCTTGGCACTTGAAACACTTGACAACCCGATTAGTTGAAACAACTTGAGAAGGACTAGTTGTAGTGTTTTTACCTTTTGGGTCAGCCGTGGTTTCTTTGGATGATGAACTTCCTTCACTCTTAACACTGCTCTTCCAATTTTGAGAGTTGGTAGTAGTTGAGCTTCTTCTTATTTGGCCCTTCCTCTTGAGTTGTTGTTCTATTTTTGTGGCTTGATGAACCAAATCGTCTATTTGAACATAGTGTTGTAGTTCCACTATGTCACTAATATCACGATTTAGACCATGCAAGAATCTGGCCATGGTTGCTTCTTCATCCTCCTCCACATTTGCTCTAATTTTCGCCACCTCCATCTCCTTATAGTACTCATCAACACTTTTGTTGCCTTGGGTGAGTCGCTGTAATTTGTTGTGCAACTCTCTGTTGTAGTATGATGGAATGAATCTCTTCCTCATGAGCCTCTTCATCTCCTCCCATGTGGCAATGGCTGGCTCATCGTGCCTTCTCCTCTCCTTCGTCAATTGGTCCCACCACACCAAAGCATAATCTGTAAATTCAATAGAAGCAACCTGCACTTTTTGAAGATCAGTGTAATTGCTACAGGAAAAAATTTGTTCAATTTTGGTCTCCCATTCCAAATACACATCAGCATCATTTTTCCCAACAAACTGTGGTACTTTAATTTTTATACCACCCAACCTATCTTCTCTAGGTTCATCACGTCTTCTCCTCCGACCCTCCTCATCACTATTATTTTGTCTATTTTCTAATTGATCAATTCTCTCCTGTATACCTTCCACTTCCTCTTTCAAAAGTTCTCTCATTTTTGCCGTGAGGGCATCAAAAAGTAAACGATTTTGAGCATCCATAACTCTCACAGTTCTTTAAAGAAACCAGAAAAATGATCAAAACAAAGAAAACAATTTCAAATAATAATCCACACACACAAAAAGCTTTGGAAGGAAAAACAAAGTCTTGGAAAACAAAGTTTAAAGGATTAGAAGAAGAAAGGAAAATTTAGGCTAGGGAAGACAAACAACCAGAATTTGTTTTTTTTTTTTTTTTTGATATACTTTTTTTTTTGACTCAAAAGCAAAGAAAATAATACACAAAGCTTGAAATTGTTGAACAAACTAGAACCTTGCTCTGATTACCAAATGATGACAACCTTGTGGTGAAAATTGGTCATTTCTTTGATTTTCAATAGAAAGTCTGGTTGTTTCTTATGTTTTTGTATTTTTGGGTTTAGGATGGAAGAAAATGGAAAAGGAAACTTGAAATTTTCGTGGTCTTTGTAAAGTAGTGCTTATGCTCACACTAGTTAACAATTGGTGTGAATTTGGTGAAAGAAATGGAATGAAAGGAAAGGGGCGCCACCTTGTCTAATCCAAGACTAGGATAAGCCTATGAATGTGAGGATCACCACAAGAAAAGGAGTTCTTGATATGATCAAAGTTTGGTCCAATCCAGAACCTAGAGAGTATGAACTCAAAATGTTGTTAAAATCTTTGTTAAAAACTTCAGCTACACTTACACTCTCTATTTGTAATAAGAGAGTGCTTGTTGTTACAAAGAAAGAAGACCAAAAGCTATTACAATACCCTAAGCCTATGCTAATTTCGAAATTAGCTAATAGGAATCCTAAGCTAGTGTAATAAAACTCAATTACAAGTAATTACAAGCAATTCAAGTCTAGGAGTTGTTACACAAACACATATTAATGGAAATTACACTCTTTGATGCACTAATAATGAGATGTTGTAGAATAAATTCCATTGTCTTGTAACTCCTCTCTCCTTAATGTGCCTTTGATGAGATGTTGGAGAATTAATCCTATTGTCTTGTAACTCCTTGGCTTTGATTGTCATGAATGCCTTTCTTTGATTCCAACAATTATTGACTCTATCTCCACACTTGGAGTATGTGACTCCTACACCACTTGAAGTGGATTAAACATACCAAAAATAAATTAACTAAGTGCATGGTTCCCAAATATATCAATTGGTCACATGCAATTTTATTCAATTAAAATAGAAACTCCTTTTAAGTCATGCAACTAGCGCCTTCTCCATAGCTTGTATGACAAGCATGGTTTTTGGTGCAATTACTTCCTTGCCCTCATTTGAATTTGCCTTGGTGATGAACTGGACTAGACTTTCTTGGACTCTCCTTGCCCTTGCTCTAGTTATTGGACCTCCTAAGCTTTGCAAGGCATCTTGATGCTCTATGTCCTCATCACCAACAGGGGCGCTTTTAGCTGCAAGCGCCCCTGATTCTCAAACGCGCCAAAACCAACAGGGGCGCTTTTAGCTGCAAGCGCCCCTGATTCTACGTTTTTTTTTTTAAATATTATTTTATGTTTCTCGTATATCCAATATTTTGCATCAACCAACAACTGCCAATATCATAATCTGCATAAACCAGAAACAGAAACAGAACCAGAACCAATAACGATCAATATCAACTCAACAACCAAATAAATTTCAAATGAACTAACCAATTACAAATTAAATTCCATAAATCAACTAACCAATTTCAAATCAACCAACCAATATACCCATCTATTATATACATACATAAATCATTAACCAAATTCTAAATGCCAACATAGACAACAAAGTGACAAACATGATGACATACAATGAGAAACCAAAAACCAGCTAACCAAACTAATTACATGAATTTCGATTTTCATTAATCAATCTGGCAACATGATGACACCACTCTCCCTTGACCTCATCAAGTTGGTCACCAGAAAATGGAGCTCCAACCTCGTGTTCAGGAAAATACTACAAAAATAAAATAAAATAAAATAAAATAAACTTAGAATTAAGTGATTAAGTGCTAGATATGGAATTAAGTGGTCAAAAAACAAACTATACATACAAATTCTGGAATTTCTATTTGATTGTGAGTGATTATGTCCTTCATAAACTTCATAACGTAATACCCGCAATCATCATTGTTTGGTTGCCTGGGACACTAGAAATCAAAATAACAATTAATTATTAAAATGCGAGCAATATTTACATGGATAAGAATGTTGATTATAAACTTACCGTTATTCCTATCCATTTTGTTTTCACATGCCCAACTCTAGCCCTGACCTCAGTCGATCCCCAATAAGTCATCAAACAACTGAAACATCATACATATAACTATATTAATTAATCGAAATACATACATAATTTAGATGATAAAACATGTGATGTATCTAAATACACACCTTTCAAACATTCCTTTCAACTTGACGTGGTTGCTATAATGACCATGACACGAATCCAAATAGAAAATTGTATTTCTTTTGGGATCAACTACCAACAATACCCAATGTATCCTACAAAAAAATTGAATAACCAAATAAATAACAGATATTTCAAAGACACGTTATATATATATATATATATATATATATATATATATATATATATAGAGAGAGAGAGAGAGAGAGAGAGTGAGAGAGATTAAATTTGTTACCCTAAGTTGATGGGTGCCAAAAATAAGCTATCACAGCTGCTTTCATGTGCCAAAGCCAAGCGTCTATTGACATAGGCTTTTACAGATTCATTATTTGCTTTAACTGCTTGCTTCACGGCTTTAACAACATCTTTTGACATGCCTTTTTCAATGCATACGTTGCGTAGAAAGGTATTTGCGGGGCACAAGAATATAAATCTTTGTGTTTGTTCCATGGGGATCATAATCTCATGGTACAAATACCTATAGTTAAGATGTATACAAATAAATTAACAAATAATAATAATAATAATAATAATAATAATAATAATAATAATAATTAAGCAACATTCAGCAACATATTCAGCAACATTCAGCAACATATTCAGCAACTTATATAACTATATAGTAATGTTGTATCCAAAAACTTGTAATGTTTTGCTCATTTTAGTAAACTTTTCCAGCAACATAAATATCCAAAAACTAGATAGGGAAAACTTGTAAACTTTTCCAGCAACATAAATATCCAAATATTACTTCAACATTCAGCAACATATATATAACTATATAACTATATATAAATATCAAGAAAAAAAAAACAAGACAAAAAATTCGTAATGTGGGCTGCGAAAGGAGAAAGGAAAAGGAACCTTAGGCTGGGCTGCGACAGCGAACAGAGATTGCGCGTTTGACAGCGAACAGAGACAGCGAACAGCGAACAGAGGTGGTGGCCGCCGCGTCTGAGAGCTGAGAAAGGGGAGGCACGCCGTTTGGGGAAAGAGATTGCGCCGTTTGGGTGAGAAGGTTTCGCAGATGGTGGTGGGGAGAGATGGCCGTTTGGGGAGAGAGGGGTTCGCAGATGGTGGTGGTGATGGAGCTGTGCGCCGCGGTTACTTTGGGGAGAGAGATAGAGGGGGAAAGAGATATGGGTACTGTGAGTGAGAGGGAATAGGAAAGGGGATCTGAGGGGAGGTATAACGCGAAAATTAAAAACAGGGAATTGGGGGCGCTCGTGGAAAGCGCCCCTGTAGGTGCACGCGAAAATTAAAAACAGGGAATTGGGGGCGCTCGTGGAAAGCGCCCCTGTAGGTGCACGCGTAAATTAAAAACAGGGAATTGGGGGCGCTCGTAAAAAGCGCCCCTGTTGGTGGATCCGGTTTTAGGCATCAGGGGCGCTTGTTAAAAAGCGCCCCTAAAGGCCCTGCGTATGTTGAGCATGAGAGGCGCTTTTTAAAAAGCTCCCCTGATGCTCAAAATACGCAGGGCCTTTAGGGGCGCTTTGTAACAAGCGCCCCTAAAGGCCCTGCGTATTTGAGCATCAGGGACGCTTTTTAAAAAGCGCCCCTAAAGGGTGCGTCCTTTATTTACAGTTTTGTTGTAGTGATCCGCTGCCTACCTAGGGGCCGTGAAATCCCTAATCTCGCCATACGCTGCACTAGCAAATTAACCACATGTGAGATTTTCAAACTATCGTCGTTTCCTTTCTTTCTGGTTTGGGATCGAATCCTTTATTCCTGTGGAGTTATAATCTCTAAAATCTTGTCTTTCTTTTCACTTTCTATGATTTTCTTGCAGCTCCTCCCCATATATAATAGTTTTTCTTATCTCTTGCTAATCCTAGCTTTTCATTGAAGGTGAAATACCCTAATTCTTTCTTGTTAATTCTTTGTTTTTGTGTGTTAATCCTAGCAAATATGATTTCCTTAGGAAGAGCATATTTGTTCCTATTCAATTTGACAAATAAATTAGTGCTTGTCAAAATTGTTGCATGTAAGCAATGAGAAGGTCTATTACACATGTTCAGAATTTGACATAATTTTCATCATAAAATTAGAAGTGCCATGAACAATTATTAACCAACATGGCTTCTTTGGACAATGAACCAGTATGCTCTTCCATCTTGTTCAACTAAATGATGAATCAACGGGCCAAGTAAAAGAAGTGTCGGTTAGACAACATCCAATGCACGCTATGTTAACCGATGTCTTTGGTGTCCTTGTGATCAAGGAAATCAAGATTCCGGTCCATCAAATCTTCCTAACAGCGACCACCTAATGGGCACAAATGACGTCGTTATTGAGGAGTTGGAAACAATTAAAAAGTTTATAGAAGATGGAAATGAAGAGCATTATGCTGCACGTAACTATTTTTAATATATATATATATATATATATATATATATATATATATATATATAAAAATACGTGCACTTAGCAGTAACTATTTTTATAATATATATAGTCACTATAAAGAAGACACTATTATTAATATATATATATATATATATATATATATATATTATAATAATAATAGTGTCTTCCTTATTGTCGTACTGATATTCCTATACAGATAAGTAAACAAAACATTTGTTTTGTAATTTTTTTGTCTATTTTATTAAATTTGAAGTTACCGGTATATTTTAAGTTAAGGCTCATTTTAGTAATTTCACATTTAAAGCAATTTTGATATAACCTCTTCAAAAAAAAGAGTTTGTGAAAATCAGTTCTGCGTGAATTTATCCAAATAAAAATCACAATACACTCAATTTACTTTTAACTAAAATTATTTCTACAAAATCTATTTGTGTCACCTTATAACCAAAGACATATTTTATAATTTTGATACATTTATGGACTTAAGTGATAGTGTCTTCTTTATAGTCGTGTTGATATTCCTACACAGACCACTACAAGAATAAGTGCTGTTTCCTACGAAACTTTCCAACAAACTCTTATCCGTCGCAATTTCCGACGGATTTCCGACGAAAAAGTCGTCGCAAATGTTCAGCAGAAGAGGCGCTAAACTTCCCGCTCACGTTTGCGACGAAGTTGTTGTCCGTCGCAAATTTCCGACGGATATTTTCATCGGAAACCTCAAAAAGTCCGTCGCAAACTATAAAACCAAACAAAACACAGCGCAGCTTCATCAAACCCTCTCAGTTCTCATTTTACACATTTCAGTCACTCACTCTCCTCCGCCCTCTTCCATTGAACCGCACTCCTCCGTCCTCCACAGCCCTCCTCCGCCCTCCACCGCCCTTCTAAATCGCTAAGCGTGGTCCATGGCTAGGGCAGCCTCTCGTTCTCCCTCTTCCCTTACTCTCGTTCTCCTTGCGGTCCTCCGTTTCGCCGTCGTTTCGCCGTTGTATCTCCGCCGTTTCCACTCTCCCTCTCCTTGCGCGTCATCCATTGCAGGTAATTTCATACTTTCTTTAATTTGTGCCAATTTTTTTAAACGAAACCCTAACCTTAATTTATTGCACCTTAATTGAAATTCGACTCTCCCTCTCCTTGTTTCGTGTGATTGATGAACGGTGTTTAAATGTTTAGGCTGAGAATTTTGATTTCATTGCATTTCCAGGTAATATTATCATTTATCTGTGATTTTCCAGATTTGGTTCATTTCGGGTGATGTGGTACAGTTGACATTTAGGGTGAGAATCTTGATTTCATTGCATTTCCAGGTAATTTCTTTTTTAGCTTGTTCCGTTTTTGTTTCCTTTTTTGCTGTGAATTTACCATTTTCTATCTATGAATTTACCTTACAAATGAGATGACTTGCTCTGAATTGACTAGAAATTTTTGCTATGAATTTACCTATAAAGAGTTAGTCATCTCATTTTTCAGCAAGTCTCAATTAATCAGAAAGAGCATCAAGCATTTATTCTTGAGAAAATCTGGTTAGAGCATCAAGCATTTAGAGCATCAAGCAATTAATCTGGTCAATCTGGTGGAAGCTCTAGGTACGTATTTAGAGATCCTATTGTTTGTCTTAGTATCTGAAATTGTTTGGTTTGAAATCTAATTGTTGTTCTCTACCAGTCTTCCCTCATGCATCTTCTTTATAATTTCAATATTTCAGGTGCAATATTCTTTGCTAAGCATGAGGAAAGATCAACTAGAGATCAGCAAGGGTATATGTGATTCGGTATTCGTGTGATTGCTTATAGTCCTTTGGAACTTGGAATGCTTACTGGGAAATACTCACCATCTAAAGTCCCAACTGGGCCAAGGTGTTTTGACTTTAAAGCAAATATTTTAAAATATTATTTAGTGATTAACTTTATAGCCAATGCATTCTTAGTGATCAACTCATTCTCTTTGTGTATAACTCTATGCAACCAATCTTGCCTTAAACCTGGAGGATCTATTATTACTCTGTAAATAACTCTATAACTTCCCAATCACATGCTAGTAAAATATGGCTGATTTATGAAACTGCAAGAAAAGAGATCTCATATTTCTTGATAAACTTGCTATGGGAAAGCATAATTGGTTCTCCTTCCCTAACATTACATGCAGAGATATATATTTGCTAACTCGGGTTGTGAGGGGGGGGGGGGGGGGGGGGGCGTTGTTGCGGAGACACCAAACTTCATTTACTTGTTGCTATAATTGATAAAATCCAAGGAGGGAGAAGATTACATTATGATTTCATTTGCATTAGCTTTCTCTGAATTTATATATCTTACAGTTACAGCAACAACCAAGCCTTCTATATAACCCCTAGGGTGTGGTTTTATCAACAAATCAAAACTTTAATAATGTCAGTTAGAGAAATGTCTATTATAGCTGGTTTCTTTTAGAGTTTCTTAGGCTTTCTTCTATCCCGTGAATTTCTCTATCTTATCATTTGATCCACTTTTCTTACTATTTTCTATCGGTCTTCATCTCACATGTCAAACTGCCAGTTTTTCTCATCTTCTAAATAGGTGTTACTCCAACTTTCTTCATCTCACATATCTTTTGGTTAACTTGCTGTTTATTCTTATTCATAATCCACTAGAATGTTAAAACTGATGTGTATTGAAGCTGTCTTTTGAAATTTTTGTTCTGGATCTGTAAATTTCCCTGTGCTTTGGTAAATATTAATCACATTCACGAATTGGCTGTATAGCCTAATGTTGATTCTACTTTGGATCTTGGCTTACCTTATAGGAAAGTAATGAAACTGTTCACGAAGTAATATGGAAGTAATATGAAATTGTTCTGTTGTATACATAATTTTGTGATAGTTGAATTCTTTACTAAGGATTAAAAAGTTCACCTAGAATGAATTACATATATGATAGATTTAGTTGTTGTATTGTTGAGGTTGTGTTGCTGGTTTGGATAGGGTGTGAAGTCTTCATTTCTATAGATTCTGCACTTAATTGTTGAGGTTGTGTTCCTGATAACTTCATTTTGCAGGTTAGGTTTAAATACAACAAATTGGCCTCTTCTTGCTCCCGGGTACCTTTCCAAGTTTCTCCCTTTCCTTTTGTTTCATAATTATTCCAATGTTTTCTGCTTGTATCTTCTTACCCATATCATTGCATTGTTGGATTAAACTAGTTGACTTGTGCAATTCTTTTGATTTTATAACAAGTACCCAAACTAGTTGACTAGTTGACTAGTTGACTTGTGAAGTTTTTTAAAACTTTCCTCTCTGACTTTTTTAAAACTTTACTTGATGCAATTCATAGTTTCACTTGAGTCAAATAGGAAGTTGGTCCTTTGCTTGCCTTCTTGCTTGCCTTCTTATCTATACACTGCTAGATTTCTTATACACTACAATAATAAAATGATTTACATCTTTTTTTAATCTTTTTCCCCCACTCTTGACAACTTATTGATGTTGGAAGAGGGATTGATTTAATATGTCATTGTCTAGATAGTTATGTGTAAAAGTATTGATTGAATATGGAAGGATGCAATATTTGGGCATGAGTAAAAGTATATTCAATTTGTTAAGTAACTTGATTTATTTTATATTTGCTTTCTTTAATTTGTAATGTCACTTGAATTTGAAATTAGCTCTATAGTTTTAATTTGAAATTAGCTAATATGAAATTAGCTAAGTGCTTTCTTTAATTTGAAATTAGCTAATATGATATGAAATGTATCATGTCCCGTTCTCTCTCGGTGGACATCCATCGTTTAAATACATTTCTCGTTCTCTCTATTGATGGACATCCATCGTTCTCTATTTGATATATCGGCAATTTTAAATGTGCATAATGGAATTTCCTCCTTCGCACCGCCTTTGGATGTATGATAGGTTGTTTCCAAAAAGAGCGCGTTTGAATCAATCTTTTGTAGATGGCGTGTGGGAGTTTGTTCTTTTTGCAATTAGTCAAGAACAATTTAGAGTTGAAGGTGAGATTCGATGTCCGTGCGTCAAATGTGAATGTGGAAAGATTAAGAGTCCAACGAAGGTCATTGAACACTTGAAGAGAGTTGGGT
Source organism: Astragalus membranaceus (assembly GCA_039519185.1). Taxonomy (NCBI): domain Eukaryota; kingdom Viridiplantae; phylum Streptophyta; class Magnoliopsida; order Fabales; family Fabaceae; genus Astragalus; species Astragalus membranaceus. The sequence goes on along the minus strand of CM076850.1, from coordinate 59,208,339 downwards.
TAAGGCCCAATTATTGGATTTGGACTAGTAATGGTGAAAAAGGGTTTGATGTCGTCCCATTGGTTGGCGAAAATTGCAGGGGTTCTTCAAGTAATTTCGCGGATATAGGACGTGGTGAACAAATCGACTTGATGCAGAATATGGTTTGTGACGGTCTTGGGGTGAATGTGTCATTTGAGGAGCAGCAGTACGATAACATGGATGAGCATCCGAATGAGCAAGCACAAACATTTTATAATCTGTTGTTAGATGCAAACAAGCCATTGTTTGAAGGGTCATCAAACTCAAAGTTATCGATTTGTGCAAAGCTTTTAGCTCTCAAATCATTGAGTAATACTTCTGAGGTGGGAATGGACTTGATATGCGATATGATGTCAGCTGTGACGCCTATGAATGAAAATTTACCGAAGACTTTTTATGAGGCTAAGAGGTTAGTTTCTAAGTTGGGATTGGAAGCTAGAAGGATTGATTGTTGTCCGAAAGGTCACATGTTGTATTATGATAATGAGTTTGGGAAAAATGATGCTGCGCTACTTGAATGCAAATTTTGTAATGCGCCGAGGTATCGCAAAAGGGGGAATAGTAGCAAGAATAAACCAGTCCCGGTGAAGTCAATGTTCTACTTGGCTAGGTGTGAGCGGAATAAGAAGAATAGGGCATCAGAAAAAGGAGGAAACTTGCACACTGGAGGTTGTATCTCCATGTTGCAGCATGCAGATAGATTGGTATATTCTTAAACTTATCTTTTCCTTATGCCATTATAATTCACCATTTTCTAACTTATATTTTTAATTATAGTCCAAGGAGTTAGGGCGGAAAGCCACATGTAGATGAGCTCCATCGCCACACCCACATTAGGAGGGGCACAGACGACTTTGTAGAGAAGCGTGCTCGCGTTACTCAGGTATATTTCTGATTTTAATGAAAAGGTTGCAAGGTGTTGTATCTTAGTTTGCAATGAGATTAGTAACTTTGTAAGTCTGTAGCCTTTGGCCTAATTGTTCAAGCCTTTTGTAAGCCTGTAGCCTTCTTCAATATATCTGAGAGGTTTCTGATTAATATGTTATGTTCAATGTAAGTAGAATTTAATAAATCACCTCCATATCTCCATTCTATAATATAGCCTTCTTTAATATATCTGAGAGGTTTCTGATTAATATGTTATGTTCAATGTAAGTAGAATTTAATAAATCACCTCCATATCTCCATGCTAGACTCACCCAAAAAACGTGGACTTTAAACTGAGAATTGAATTTTAAGAATTCAAGGATTTTACTGGTTTGTTTATTGGATTTTAGACTTTAGTTTTATTTTAGACTTTACTGGTTTGTTTATTGAATTTTAAGAATTCAAGGACCATGTTCATTTTATATCCATAATTCCAGGACTTTAAACTGAGAATTGAATTTTAGACTTTAGTTTTATTTAAATGCATTTTGCTGGTGTTGATTTTCCTGGTCCTTTTGGATGCATTTTAGTGAGTTTTATTTACATTTGATTTCACTGGTGTTGTATTTAATTTAGTTTCTTTTGGTATTTTTTGTGTGCATTTAATAGGAGGAGTTTCACCGGCGGTTGTCTCAAACTAATCTACTAGTAGATCCCGCTGAGTTGGAGAAGTTGAAGCGGATGTTGTGGCAGGAAGCTGTTGGAAATAAGAGCCGTTTGTATTGGACAGGAGGCATATATGGCAATAATATGTTAGACTCTGGAGCTTCGACGAGTGAGAGCCTGTCCCCTGAGGCCCTTAGGATCATCCAGTCATTGACAGACCAATTTGCACGACAGCGAGAGGCGTTGGCACAGCAGGAGGAGAAGGTTGCACGACAACAACAACTTCTTGACTACGTATTTAGCCATTCTGGGATTCCAGTACCTCCACCTGATTGGCAGCCGCCCGAGCAGGACCGGGACGCCCAGCATGACCAGGACGACGCTGCAGATGATGGAGACGGTGGAGATCACATAGACTACACTTATGAGAAGGGTTATTGACGGCACATAGGTAGTTTATGTATCGCTTTTAGTGGTATGTTTTGATATATTTTGATATTTGGTATCTTTGACACTTTTAACGAAGTTGGTGGATTGGATTGACACTTTTAACATTAGTCTAGTTTTTGTTTAACTAAGTTGGCGGATTATGTTTTGATATTTGGTATGTTTGACACTTTTAACATTAGAGTAGTTTATGTATGTTTGACACTTTAGTGGTTTGGATTGGATTGGATTGAATTGGTGAAATTGAGTCTCAATTGAATTGGCAGGGAATTATTGCAAATGGCTAATTTTTAAGAATGTTATTTTTTTGCGTACCGACGGAATTTGCGACGGAATTTCCATGGATAATTATTGAATTTGCGACGAAATTTTAAAAAATTTGCGACGGAATTTTAACAGTTATTTAAAAAAATTCGTATCGTTTGCGACGGATTTGCGACGAAAAAGTGTCAGTATTTGCGAGGACTTTGCCACAGATATTTGCGACAGATTTTCGACGACTTTGCGACGGAAACATTTCCGACGAAAATATCCGTCGGAAACGATTTGTGATTAGCGATTTTGCGACGAAATTTTGTCCGTCGGAAAGTCCGTCGGAAACGTTAATTTGTGACGAAAATCAGTGTATTTGCGACGGATTTCGCCGTCGGAAATCGTCGATTTTCTTGTAGTGGACGGATAATAATTAGAAGTGAGTGTTAGACTACCAATTATGCTGATTTCACCTTGCACAATAATAACTTTGGATAGCATTTGAAATTTTAAAAAACGTCTAACCTAAAATGCATTTAATGTAATTTTTTAATTTTAAAAAACGTCTAACCTAAGGAATACATATATCACACAGTTGGTGATGAGTTTATTTAAGCCATAATACACGTAATACAATTAGGCCAACTTAGTCTACACAAAAAATATGTTGTCTAATGGAAAGGTTTGTATGACAAGAAAATTGCAACCCACTAAATGAGGTGATTCCTATAAATAGAATGCAAGTGAGTGAATGAGATTCACTGCAATTTATGACCTCAAACATGGCCATTTAATTTGATGAAGTTAATCGTTCTTGTAGCCCCGTGTTTCTCCAACATGACCCAAAATTGGGTTTTATACTGTTATGGTAATAAGTAAAAGGTCTTAATAATATTTACACCCCCTGCGAGGCCCAATAAACAACCAGCCCATATCCAGATAATCCGGCCCAATCAATCAACGGTTCAGATACCTCTGCAAGATCTAACGACTCGGGATCGTCAAAACGAACATCACCCAATCTCTATAAATACCACATTCAATACTCATAATGAGCAGGAAATTTCGAAAACTAAACATTGATTCACTCAAATACTGACTTGAGCGTCGGAGTATTCTTGCAGGTGCAACACCGCCATCTCAAGATCGAACACCGTCATCTCAAGATCGAACACCGCTGATCAATGACGACACCTACCAACTACTTCGGACAACTCATCAAGGTCGGAAGTACGGTACAGAACATTGGCGACCACAGTGGGAGGATCTGCTCTCAACTTCCTCTCCCATTACCTTGATCCAGGAAATCCTCCACAAACCCAGTGTATCCCCCGACCCTGAATTTGCCTTGACCATTTGCATAATTGAAGAAGCTCACAGTTGGCTCGTCCGGATATTAGAATACATCGTTGCAGGAGTGGAACCCCCAGACGCAAACGACGTTAAACTCGTCAGGAGGAAGGCTTCTGCCTTTTCAGTCATCGATGGAGCGTTGTACAAAAGGAGTCTCTCCTCCTCGTTGTTGAAATGCATCGAGGGATAAGAAGCAGCTTATGTCCTAGCAGAAATTCATGAGGGAATCTGCGGTCAACACCTCGGTGCCCGTTCTCTAGCTCGAAAGGCTCTTCGCGCCGGATATTACTGGCCGACCATGGCGGTTGAGGCTAGTGCTTATGTAAAAAAAATGCAAAAAATGTCAAATTCACGCCAACATCCACATTGCTCCTCCAACCGATCTAACAACCCTGTCCTCCACATGGCCATTCGCATGGTGGGGGATAGACCTCCTAGGGCCATTCTCGACAGCTCCAGGCCAGAGCAAATACTTAATCGTCGCAGTTGATTACTTCAGCAAATGGATAGAAGCAGAACCCCTGGCGACTATCACTGCAAGAAACTGCATCAAATTTTTTTAAAAAAATATCATGAGCAGTTTGGGATCCCCGAGGTAGTGATAACGGACAATGGAACTCAATTCACTGACAAGGGTTTCAGAAAGCTGATGTCCGACCTAAAAATCAAGCACCGCTTCACATCAGTTGAACACCCCCAAACCAACGGACAAGTAGAAGCGGTGAATAAAATAATACTAAACGGCCTAAGGCGACGTCTAGACGACGCAAAAGGAAACTGGGTGGAAGAACTACCTTATGTCCTCTGGGGATATAGGACCACCCAACAAAGCTCCACAGGAGAGACGTCGTTCCGGCTCTCTTACGGCAGCGAGGCGGTCATTCCCGTCGAGATTGGCGAACTCAGTTAGAGAACGGCAAACCCCAAAACTCAAAATGAAAATAATCAAACCTTAAGAGAGGAGCTCGATCTCATCGACGAAATTCGGGGTCGAGCCTCACTCCGAGAAGCAATTGTCAAACAAGGAGTAACAACCAGGTACAATGCCAAAGTCGTTCCCAGAGATTTCGAGCTAGGCGATCTGGTTCTTCGAAGGGCTGATGTTGGTCTTAAAAATGCTTCCCAAGGAAAGCTCGCACCAAATTGGGAAGGACCTTACCGTGTTATATCTAAGACCGGTAAAGGAGCTTTCAACCTAGAGACCCTCCAAAGGAAAAAGATTCAAAGGACTTCGAATGCAACGAAACTGAAGAGTTATTACAGTTAAGGGCAGAAATTGTATCAATCACTCCAAAAAATGACACCATATAGGGCTGCTCCTATCATTGTAAATCGAGTTCCTCATTTAAACGATAAATCAGTAAACTTCTCGACATTCCACACATTCTTGATTTCATCAAACAATAATGTGCAAATCAAATTTATGACTTCGGAAGAAACTCGAACCTCGAGCCCCTCAGGTTCGATCTTGGGATCTCCCCAAGCGACCAACCATGGTCGCAACCCTTTGTTACCAGTTAAATCCAAGCCGGGTCTTGGTAAACTGTTTCAAAGGGACCGGGTCTTCTAGGGTCGAAATATCCTCGGAACGACCATTGGCCACAGTTGCCAATACCCCTATAGGGCGAGTTAAATATGGGCCGAGTCCTAGTAAACTACTCTATAGGCCAACGTTTATGACCACCTCGAGTCCCTCAGGTGCGAAACAATCTCTAAAAAACGACGCATATGACTTGCAGAATTAAAAAAGCATTCATAAAGCTCGTAATAAAATCCAAAATCAAGATCGATTAAAATATTTTCGATTACAAAGCATCTCGGATACGGCCGAGCCCTCAAAATTCCAAATTACATGACGAAGTTCTAAATCTATGCAAAACTTGATCGGATAAGCATATACCCAGAACTTCTACAAAAAATGCTAGAAATCATCAAACATCTGAGGTCGGAAAGACGACGGTCTTCTCCTCCGTCACATGGTCGACCTTGATGATGCGCCTCCCATCGACCTCATGATCGGCATCAATGATTGTTGGGTCTAGTGGAATGTAAGGATGAAGTAGAAGAACCTGCAGAAGGGCACCTTGAAAACCTTCTTTATACATCTCAAGCGCCGCTTCAGCAGCCTCCTTCGCATCCTTCTTGCTTTGTTGAAGGGCAGCTTGAAGACTGGCAATACGGGCTTCAGGGTCGGTGCTCGTTTCCGCCGTCGCTTCCGAGGCTTTCTTCAAGCTATCATCCAGCTCGGCAATTCGTTCTTCCGAGACCGTCACCACCATTAGCCGCCATCGTAATACGCACCGTGTCAGAAACATTTAATGTCTGGCACTGAATCCAAAGCGCTGGTCCCTCTGCTCAAAAGAAAGCTCGGTGTATCTTAAGATCGAATAAATGAATCAAGCTCGACAAAACCCACGACCAACTTAAACTGACCCTTTTTTGAGTCCCTCAAAAAGAAAGCTCGGTACATCTTATGATCGACAACGTAAGATGACATCAGCTTATCAAGACAAGATCGCCCCTCAGGCGACCAGGCTTGGGGGGCCACTGTTATGGTAATAAGTAAAAGGTCTTAATAATATTTACACCCCCTGCGAGGCCCAATAAACAACCAGCCCATATCCAGAAAATCTGGCCCAATCAATCAACGGTTCAGATACCTCTGCAAGATCTAACGACTCAGGATCGTCAGAACGAACATCACTCAATCTCTATAAATACCACATTCAATACTCATAATGAGCAGGCAATTTCGAAAACTAAACATTGATTCACTCTAATACTGACTTGAGCGTCGGAGTATTCTTACAGGTACAACACCGCCATCTCAAGATCGAACACCGCTGATCAATCACAACACCTACCAACTACTTCGGACAACTCATCAAGGTCGGAAGTACGGTACAGAATAGATACATTTTATTTTTTGCATATAAATACCAATGCTTAATTACAAACACGATGGGAGAATTACAACTATGGATGATTACCAGCAATAATGTCGACCTCAACTTGGAACTCAGACTCTCTCCTGCCTGCTATTAGGAAGTTGTGGTGAAAAGTCATAAGAAGATAGCGGTAAAGGAGACCATGAGCTTTAGGTTGAGATTGACATAATTAGTAGTTCATCCCGTGTTGTTAGATAGTTTGTTTCACGAGGGAAGAGTTTCGAGTTTCGAGTTTCGAGCATGATTTTTGAGTCTATGATAAATTCTAAATTGACGCATGTTTCAAGGAATATATGAAAGTAATTTATAGAGAAATTTGGAATTTCTAAAGTAAATTAGTTTTTTATCTTATTTTGTGCAGGTAAGACATAAAAGGAATAAAAGAAAGAAAAGACAACACTTCAGATTCAAAACATGCATTTTCAACGCCAAACATTATAGGATAAAGGAAAATAGGTGGCGAGCATATTCTTCTTTTACTTGCGATCAGAACAGGTATCAAGAAACTTCCAAATGATTGCCCAAACGCCGTGATATATGGCCCCATTAATTGATCTTACAGAAGATTTTTTCTTATTGGATCTACTCTTATATGCTGATATGTGTATTTTCTTAGCAGCTATCATGACCTCCATTAGTTATATTTATTACAATTTTTATTTAAATTGGAGATAGTTGAAATCGTTTGTCTTCGTATACATGCATGTTTGATGATTGGTTTTAGTGGAAGTCTTAGCCATTGCCAAGTTCGTTTACTTCCAATTTTTTAAGAGGAGTGCTAGCAACACGCTCGTTAGCACTATCTTTTTGTCACTCTCGTTATGATTGAATAAAAGTCGGGTTCATCCTACTAATTTAGTTGGGCCTCTTTCCATGAATTTCATCCAATCATAAATAGAGTATTGAAGAGAGAGTTGCTGTCATTTTTCTTTTATTTTGTTAATTTATACTTAGTGGTGTTTTGCCTCTATTCTCAAATTGATTTAACAATCTTGCACTTAGTGGATGTTTTGACCACCATTATATACTTATCCAATGCTTTTGTTTTACGTATGCGGGTCATAAATTAATCACTTATTATATTATTCTTTTGCAAATAGTTTCCTACATTTTTTTGTACTTTTTTTTTGTAAAGCTCATAAATGATCTATTTGGTATACAGTTAAAATAAGTAACTATTTAGAGGTCACAAAGTTGAGTTAACTCATGACATCTATGATTATAACTTAGAGTGATTAAACAAAGTAAGTCAAGGATACAACTTAATAGTTTGAGTGCACAACGGAAAGGTATAAAGTATATTCTTTTTTTTTGTCAGAGTTGCATGATTCTATTTAACCTAGGCGAGGCTCAAACCATAACAACCAGTACAAACCCATTCATAGGAATTGGACTTTCATGGCACGCTAACCCATTGGAGTAACAAAAAGGAAGGCACATGCTTTTCCCACATCCCCTTCTACTCACTACACACACCCTAACTCCAAATATTCCAAAAATATCCTTAAGTAGATGACGTGTTTACATGTGATTAGGTTGAGGCCAACCGAATATATTCGGCTAAGGTACCGAACGTTATAAAAAATAGGCTAAAGTGCTCCCGGGGTCCCTTATCTTTATTTAAAGTAACGAATTAGTCATTTATGTTCTTTTTGTCCCAAATAAGTCATTTATCTTTCAAATTTTTGACACATAAATCCTTTTTCGTTAACAGTGCTGATTTATGTGTCAAGAAAAAGAATTTATGTGTCAAAAATTTGAAACATAAAGGACTGATTTGGGACAGAAAAGGATTTATGTGTCAAAATTTTAAAACATAAAGGACTGATTTGGGACAAAAAAAGATAAAGGACCAAAGCGTTACTTTAAATAAAGATAAGAGATTCCGGGAGCACTTTAACCTAAAAAATAACAAGGGATGTGTTGTTCAGCTTTATTCGTTCGATTGAGACCTCCCGAAATTTTTTGGTTGAGGTCAACCGAATAGAGAATAACTGCGTACCAAATTCAATCTAAATTTGCATTCAATTCAATGCTTTATTAGTAGTGTTCACGGTTTAATTACTTCATTACAAGGTTATTAATGAATGTTTCACCTACAGGATGACATCTTTAATAGCTGCTAGTTTTTAATAGCTGCCTTCAATCTCTACTAATTTTGAAATCCTACTATTTTTTTAACTTATCCAAGTCCAATATCCCACTCTCATACCGTTAGTGGAATATGATTACATTTCTTGAGCTCTTCTGAAAAGCTTCTGAAAGCATTGTGGTCAGACGAAGGTGATGGTTTATTGTCTTATTGTCTTCAATTCATGTCATAAATTTGTGGTTATCCTACTACTAATTTGCACCGGTTAACATGCATATGGAAAGGTTCGTGGTTGGGTGAGGTCACAGCCGAGGCCAATGTATTTTGTATGGTCATTTGGCCTCCCGAAATATTTCTGTTGAGGTCAACCGAATAGTATAAAAGAGGTAAAAGAGGGGTGTGTCTCAAAAAAATACCCGTTCGGGTATGCCTAACCGAAAGTATTCGGCTGACCCTAACCGAATCGTTAAAAATTTTAGAAAACAAAAACACGGAGCGCGCCTCATTAATGGCATATTGGTCATTTCGCAGGGTTTGAGGGTGTGGGGTGAGTTGAAAGGGTTGTGGGAAAAGTGAGGGCCAAAAGGAATCAGACCGAAATAAACAACAACGGCCCAATTTGGAGGGGTCCATAATTGCAATTACACCACTAACACCAAAAACGTAAAAAAAACATCAACTACAGAAACAAAAGCAAATGAATTGCAACCCTAATTAAGAAAAGGTCCAGAGAGCTCAGAGACAATGCAATTCGATCCAGTTACATGGAGGAAGACACTGAGCTAATAATCCTGCAACGATCAACAACGAGGGCTCGACGGAGCATTGGTGGGGGGGTGAAGGGCCCAAATACCTTGCAAAGCACCAGAAGAGGGGCTTGGATCCTCTCTTTCCTACTCACCCTACATCTCCCTCTATCCTCTCTATCTCTCTCTTAAATTTACTCTCACTCATCATTATTTATAATTTTCTCTCTCCTCCCACCCTTGTATTTGTGATGGAGAGGAAGAAGGGAATGAGAGGATCCAAACACCCAGAAGAGGCCAACAAAGCTATGGAGAGAGCTACTGTGTTTCCCTCTCTAGAAACCCAGGTAAAACCACAATATTTAAAGTTTTTTCTTAACACTTTGATGTCATCGACTATACCCCTAATCTCTTCTTTCTAAATATTTCCTCTGCATGCTTCAATTAAACCCTGGCATTCAGATTCAAAAATCACGGAGTTGAGGTTGAGACTACTCCCAAGGATCAGAGCTTCTCTCAAAAGCAAAAAGGAACAAGAGGAACAAGGCCCAGGGGGTATGACACCACTAGGGAGAGAGGGCGCAGAGGGAAGAGATCCCCGGGGACAGCACAGGTGCACCAGAAGCCCTTTGACAAAGCTAAAGATAAACGAAAGCCCTAAAAAAGAAGGGAACAAAACCCTAGCGGTGCATTAAAACCCTAAGGAACAACAGCCTGGTAATTAGGGATGTTGTTGTTGTGCCCTATATAAATGTGGATTATATAAAGTATATTCAAAAAAACCACTTCGCCATTAGGCCCGTTCTTTGGGTCAAACCTCAAAAGATAATTGCACTTCCAATAGTCGTAATGTAGAAGGTTTGGTACTCTGCATTGAAGCACCAATTAAGAGGAACAATATACAGATCAATCTAATTTGAAGATATATGACTCATGTTTATAAGTTATTGCTTATAATAATAATTTGATGATATATCAAACCCTTAAAAAAAGTGCAACTAAACTAGTTTGTAGGCCTTGTTGGTTCATTAATCTAACGTTGGCCTTATAAGTTAATAATTATGTATTATGGACTGTCACATAAGATTAAGTCCAATTAAAATGGCCTAATAAGGTTAGGTTAATATGGGCTTATGAGTATCTAATAGGATACGGGCTTTTAATGTGTAGAGACTAATGGGTCATTCTAATTTTTTGATGGGCTAAATTAGAAATACCAATAGATAGTTAGGGTTCTATAAATAAGGTGGTTATGGTCCCCCGGTCACACAACACTTTTCAGAGCGGCATGACATCCTATAATCAGGAAGATAAAGCTAAAGGGTTCTCTCAAAGAGAGTATGTGTTGACCAGGAAGGTCAAACCACATACCGAATCAACATCATGAGTTCAGGTACGCTTTCGTTTCGATATTTTCTAGTGATTAGTATGATTGATTATGAATTTATAAAGACTATTTCTGATCTAACAAGTGGTATCAGAGCCAATCATGTTTAATTATTATGAAAATTATTTTTTACGGTCTATGATGCTGAGATGCTGCAATTTTTATGGCTTTTGAATTAGGGTTTTTTTTTGTATCCCCCCCCCATTATACCCTATACCCCTCAAATATGCCAAACGGACGATTTTACCCTTGAATTTTTTGATTTTCAAAAAAAAAATTCGGAATTACTTATTAAGACATGATTCCGGGACGCTTTTTTTTAAGGATTTCCGGAATTACGTAAAAATTTCTGGAAATATGTGAAAAACGGCATCCGGATTTATGTTAAAAAGGGGTATTTCCGGAAATCCCAAAAAATGGCTTCCGAGATTATGTTAAAAAGGGGTCTTTCCGGAATTCCCAAAAAAATGGCTTCCGGAATTATGTTAAAAAGGGGTATTTCCGAAATTGACAATGTTGTTTTGGAAATTTTTAAAAAACTGGACTTTTACCCACGATTTTGCCCGTAGGTAAAAGGTTTTTATCAAAAAAATGGACTTTTACCCACGGTTTGGTCCGTAGGTAAAAGGTTTTTAACAAAACATTGGACTTTTACCCACGGTTTTGTCCGTAGGCAAAAGTTTTTTTTTCCAAATTTTTCTTTCCGGAAGTATGGTATTTCCGGAGACCAACATCACCACCTTAAAGCATTCCACACTCATGAGATTGCAAAGAGAAAGCTAGGATTAGATGATGTTGTTCTCGAGTCCATGGAAGACATCAACGAAGGGGATATGCCTGAGAAGACCATGGGAGAGATATTGTCTGCGATTTTGTTGAGTTAAAATATTGAGCCAAAGAAAACATTTAGCTTAATTTACCGTCCGTCTGCTGTCTTCTACTTTTTCTCTCTAGGTTTGTACTCCTTTCCTATTGTATGAAATTAATTTAATTACCATTTGAAGATTTGCTACAAAAGACACCCTGGCCGCCATAGAAATTGGTAAGAATACCAAACTGATGTACAATAGTCTAAACGTTCATGTATTGGTGACAATGAATAATCTGTATTGGTGACAATGAATAATATGTAGTTAGTTCAATAGAAATTGGTGACAATGAAATACTTCCGGAATTATGCCAAAAACACATAATTCCGGAAGCCAGTTTTTTGACTTCCGGAATTATGTGTTTTTGGCATAATTCCGGAAATCTTTTATACCCCCAATCTTTTAAACTTTCCGGAAACACCTTAAAATGAGGTATTTTCGAAAGCCATTTTGACTTCCGGAAATACCCCGTTTTGAGGTGTTTTCGGAAAGTTTAAAAAATTGCTTTCTAGAAATGCCTGTATTTCCGGAAATTTTGTAAAAATACGTTTTTTTTTATTAAAAATTTGGACTATTTTGGGGATTTACACTAAAATGGGGGTATAGCGGAGAATGAGGGGTACAAAAGAAAAAACCCTTTGAATTAATGTGATTTAAAGAACGAGTAAAGATTGATTCTTGACAATTGATTTTTTTTATGTTCCACATGAATTGAGCGCGTCTTTGGTTTTTCTTTTAGGATGTGTAACCTACGTTGTGGCATATTATTACTGCATATGCAAATCTTTGATCCTAAAAAGTTAGGATCAAAATGGATAAAGATAGAGAATAATGAATTCAGATTTATTTTGTGGAATATATATATATATATATATATATATATTACTAGTTTTGGGTTCTTATCTGGCTTAAGTGCTTGTGGTTGTTATAAAGGCCCGTTTGGTTGTTATAAGGCCTGTTTCAAACCTAATTTTATATATTGTTTTGATTGAGATAAGTTTATGATAAATATTTATTTTTATGTTTTTGTATGTAAGTGATTTTGATTTGATTCTTGAAAATTTCTTAACTGAAAACTGAATTTGGTTTTAGTTTTTGAAATTTTTAAAACTCAAAACAGAAACTAGTTATGGTTTTTGAAAATTTCAAAACAGAAAACAGAAAACCTACCCAAAACGGGGGCCTTAGGATTATGGTTGCGGTTTGTGTTTTGTTTGGATGGTTTATTTTGATTATTAAGTAGCAATTTTGTTTATATAAATTCAGCTTTCAGTAATGTTGTATTTCAGTATAAAGGACCGAGGTGAATTTAGAAAATTAGCCACTGGAACAATTCATAAGACAATCCCATCATATATTTTGAATTTTTATCTTTTAGTTTTGGAATTGAGTTCATTCAAATTTTGTGCAAATATATGATAAATTTTGTATACTGTTTATTATTTGGATGTAATTCTAAAATTTCAAATATCGGAGTGAATTGATTGAAACAACATGTCACTAAAGTGACCTCTATTGTGGAGATTAATTTATTTTGAAATATAAATGGTTGTGTACTTGTAACTTACGTGATAATTATTCGATTTACATGTGAATAGTGAATCAGCCCAAAGAAATATTTATTATTTGACATGTTCTTTATTCACGGTACCTTGGAATGAGGTTTACCTTTATTTGAATTTAGTTTTACTTTTATTTTAATGCTAAATGTCTCAAACTTCAAGTCTTAGAAAGACAATTGTTAGTTCTTGGAGTAATGACTATTGACCTTGCATTAAGGATCGACTCTCCTCCACCTATACGGTTTTGAATACATTCGAACAAATAAATGAAATGGAAATGTGGGAGAAGTCAAATCGCATGTGTTTGATGATCATGAAGTAGCTGCAGATATATAATTTAAATTAAGAGAATTAATATGCTTTGTTTTGAGGTTAATTTTAACATTTCAATACCATGACTCACATCAGTGTGTCTATGGAGGGTTGCGTGAATTGCCAAAAGTCAATTGATGTTGAAATATACATCTATATAGGTGACGGCAAAATGGTTCAAGTTGAGGCAATTGGAAAATTTAGATTATTGATAAAGACTGAATTTTATTAAGATCTTGATGAAACTTTTATTGTTCCGTCTTTTAGGCGGAATTTGATTTTTGTTGCTAATTAGGACAAAGTCGGTTTTTCTGGTTCATTCAAAAATGGAAAATTCAGTTTGTTTCGTGATTCAGAATTGGTTGGTTTCGGTTATTTGTCAGGATTCGATAATCTTTATTCAATTGACACAATTGTTTTATTTAACAAATCACTACATGTAAGTACACGAGGTGTAAAGAGAAAATTAGCCAATGAGAATTCTGCTGCATTATGGCATAAGAGATTGGGTCAATTCTCCAGACAAAGAATAGAGAGACTTGTGTCGAATTAAATTCTAGACCCTTTAGATTTTCCAGATTTTGAATTTTGTATCAATTGTATAAAGGGAAATTTGTGTTGAATGAAGATAGTGGCCATTTAGCCGCTAAACCAGTTACCACTCCTAGTGATCCCTCTGTTAAACTGAGCAATGAAGATTCTGCTCCATATACAGATGAGTCCTCTTATCACAGGCTCATTGGCCGCCTGCTTTATCACACTAGTAAACGGCCAGACATCAAATATGTTGTGCAACAATTGGGTCAATATGCAGCCAAGCCATTGCACTCTTATTTCCTATTTGCTACTCGTGTTCTTAGCTATCTCAAGACCGCACCTGCTCAAGGTTTATTTTTCTCTGCATCAGCTCCACTGCAACTCTCTGGATTTGCAGATTCTGATTGGGCCTGATGCCCCCACTACTCGAAGATCAATCACTAGTTATTGTGTATTCTTTGGTAATTCCCTCACTACTGCAGTCTATTATGAGAACGTATCTGCCATATATCTTTCTCATAATCCCACATTTCATGAACGTACCAAACATATAGAGATTAACTGTCATGTTGTTTGTGAGAAGATTCAAGAGTGGGTTCTTCACTGATGAGAACCTAGGTGTGGCTGAATTGGGCCAAACAAATAGGTTTGGGAGAGTTTATTCTAGAAGGGGTAAAAAGGGAAATGTCCCAAATTAGTGGAGGTGATGTGGTTCACACTTTTGGTGTGAGCTAGTAGAATAAAAGGGGAAGGATGTGTTGCACCCCGAAAAATCCCCGGTTTGGGTTTCTCAATGTACAACGTGGAAATATTTTGGAGCCGCCACCAATATTTTAATTTTAAGACCAAAACATTGAAAAAAGGTCTTTTGGACAAGGCGGATGGTCTTTTGAAAACTAGAGATATAGGTTCGGGAGTCGATTACGTGTGAGGAAGGTGTTAGCACCTCACGCGTACTTTCTACCGAAAGGGAACCTCTAACTAAATGTGTGGTTTTAACATTTGATTTGAAGAATATCTAGGTTTGCCTATTTATTTGAAGAATGAATGGGAAAACTTAACAAAAATTTTATTTTTGGCGAGAAAGGGGAAAAAAAAAAGGGTTTTAGAAAAAGTCTTGACGGGACATGGCCCGCTCCTACGTATCTCCCGGTGCGATGGAGAATTCAAAGCTACGTAGTTCTTGGGAAAATGTTTTCGAAAGGGTTTGGAAAGGGAAGAGCTTTCATAATGATTGAGCAAGCGAAGGCTTTGAGCGATCATTACTAATAACCCTTGATGGCGTTCATGACAATCAAACAAGCCAAGGCTTTGAGTGATAGTCACTAATAACT
The DNA here is from genome assembly GCA_039519185.1 of Astragalus membranaceus. Classification (NCBI taxonomy): domain Eukaryota; kingdom Viridiplantae; phylum Streptophyta; class Magnoliopsida; order Fabales; family Fabaceae; genus Astragalus; species Astragalus membranaceus. The sequence continues at coordinate 59,192,946 of CM076850.1, read as the reverse complement.
CGCATTAATCGGAAAAGAGTTTGAAAGATTTTTGGAAAAAAGGGTGAAGTTATTATCAATGATTGGTTACAAAGTTCAAACACATTCAATAATCACGGAATCATGCATATGTTGAACATTAATCAAAACTAAACATGCCAATATGATCAAAAGACCCATTTATCAGGGATGCAAGGTAAAGTTCTCAAAGCAAGTGTGTGTGTGTGTGTGTGTGTGTGTGTGTGTGTGTGTGTGTGTGTGTGTGTGTGTGTGTGTGTGTGTGTGTGTGTGTGTGTGTAGGAAGGAGTGTATTTATCCTAATGACTCTATGCTACAACAGGCATGTAGACTTACTTCTTCATTAGGAGGTCATACACATGGATGGAATGGCATATTGAATCAAGACATTTAAAATGCATCAAAAACAAGCAAGCAATTGATCATAGGCATAGAATGATCTTAATTAAACTAAGGAACATATGAGCAATGATTTCTCAATAACATGAACAAAAGGGGAAATTGCATCAAGGCTAAGGTAAGCCTATCCTTTGCATTCATGAATAAGTGCCCAAAGGCTATTAACACAATCAAAGAGGAGGGAGCATCAAGGTTTTGGGTAACCTATCCTTTGCAATACCCCATGGACCTTAAACCATAAACCTAACTATATTTTATTCATTAAGAAGTTAAAAAGGGGGAGGTTGAATCATCTGAAACCATCTTCACCACTTAGAACATGATGCACTAGGCATAAGTGGGAATCATATGATTCATCATCAACAATGGACAATAATATACAAGAACAAGTAAATAAACACTAAAGCTAAGTTGAATCACATAGAGCAGTTTTGGCACGGATCACAATAATTAAATAATAACAAATGTAAAGACAGAAATACCTCTAATGAAGGCAGATATTACAACTTGAAGAATGCAACCCCAACTAACTCTTAGCAAAAGACCGGCTTTGACGGACCAACGGAACGAAGAGAGCACAAATAAAATATAGAAGAGTTTTTCTGAAAAGATGAGATTTGCGAAAATTGGATTCCTCCTCAGAAGTGATAGATCGTGAGAATCGTTGCCTCTTGGTTTGAAAATGAGAGCCCTATTTATAGGAAATTAGATTTGATCTATTTTAGGAAACCAGGTAATCGATTAGTTGCTTAAATCACTTGAGATGGATAATCGATTATGGGCTCAATTGTTTTCAGATAGATAATCGATTAGGAGCCTGAATTAATCGATTAGGTACTTTCCAAAAATGTTGATAATCGATTATGGACCTTAGTGAAAACATGGGATAATCGATTATGCTCCTGAATTGTTTCAGAGTAGATAATCGATTATGCTCCTTAGTGAAAACATGGGATAATCGATTATGCTCCTGAATTGTTTCAGAGTAGATAATTGATTATGCTCCTTAGTGAAAACATGGGATAATCGATTATGCTCCTGAATTGTTTCAGAGTAGATAATCGATTATGCTCCTTAGTGAAAACATGAGATAATCGATTATGCTCCTGAATTGTTTCAGAGTAGATAATCGATTATGGACTTAGTTGAAAAGGAGATGATAATCGATTATGCTCCTGAACTTATTTCAGAGGAGTAATCGATTATTGGCTTCACAAAATTCATGGATAATTTCCTTATTCGTCAAGAATGCATGATAAAATCGATTTTATACTTTCTAAAAAAATTATTTTCATAACACATGTGCTTGTCCTATTTTATCTTGCATGCATGAGACTTATTGAAAAATATTTTCATGCAAAAATTATTTTTATAAATCCTTTTGTGAGAAATGACCAAAATGCCCTTTTTGACCCTAAAACCCTAATTTCCCCAAAAAGTGCATTCTAACCCTAAAAATGATTTCAAAAACTTTGGAGCGGTTTCTAGGACCCAAAATGCAATGCATAATTTATTTTTTGTGTGGAAAATTAGGGTTTGGACCTAAGCCGGACAAAATTGGGGTATGACAGGATGTAAGAGAGAGAATTAGGCAAGTTTTACCCTAGGCTTGGGCTGGGCATTGGGAGTCAGTTCCTCTCTCTTAGAGAGAGTACTGCTCTTGTATTCTCTTTTGCTGATTTCACAGTTTCTGTCCTGTTTCTTGTATTTCATACTGATTCAAGGAATAGCCCTTTCCAATTCATACTGTTACTCTGTTTTTTCCTTTCACTGTTTGATTGAGTTTCTATCATTCACCTACTTCCAGTTTCATTTACTTCTCAGCTTGCAGGTGTTTTCACAAAGCCTTTGCACGCTCCTGCCTTTTCATCTCTAGTCAGCAAGTTGGTCCTTTGTAATTTATACAGTTCAACTTTAGGGGGGATATTAGGAATAGAATCACGTAACTAACTATCTTCTGGTTAAGTAACTAATAGGGTTGAATTACGGTTTCATTTCTAGTCAACTATTACCTACTGTAAATACTTGACTCTAGTTAAGTTATTAACAGTAGGTAATATCTAACAGTTAGTTACTAGAATTGTTTATTCTCATCTTGAATATAAGCTTCCATTTACTGTAAATACAGTTTCATTTTGTACATAATATTCATTCAATTCATTTATGCTCTTGATTATCCAAGATGCAGTTTATTACATCTCGTTGTTTTGATACCAAGAATTTCAAAGGTATACAATCTACTGCCTATCTATTGTTGTACACATTTATTATGAATTAAATTGACCCATGACCCTTGGCTTATGGTATTTGGGTTTACATAATCTAATGGCCAACTTTGAAAATGTTGTTCATGTTGATGTTGATAGTGCATCCAAGATTAAAGGAAAAGTAGTTGAAACTCTGGACCTCAATGAGAATGTTGTTCATGTTCATGTTGATGAAGAATAACTTGCCTGAAACGGCAGCATATTCGTGTAGCAACCATGTGTACATCACAAAAGTTCATTTTATGCATGTTTGTATTCATTTTTGGTAGAGACAAAGGTGATTCTTAAACTCTCTTCAGTAAAAAAAAATGCAGATAAACTAGCTTATTGTGGATAAAGCAATGGATAACCAAGTTTTCAATTTTTTTTAGTGATGATAATCAACTAGAGGGTGAAAAACCATAAAATGACTAGATATGAAATGAGTTCTAGAAAATATTAACATTCTCTCAAAAGGGTACTATTAATAATCCCACAGGTACCAAAGCCATAAAAAGGTGAATAGAAGGTGAAAGTTCAATACTAACATCATCATGTTCTAAAATATATTTTCAAAAAGAAACCCGATCTATCTTAAGCAGCAAAATGAGAATTCATATCTTGCTGAATTAATTAGAACACGTAATGCTCTAGAGCAAGTTGATAAGCCTATTCTAGCAATGAATGAAATATCCAAATCCCCATAAACATGAAAGGCAAGATTAATAATGACAAAAGTCTATTTACAATCAATTGGCATCCCCATCTAATGGATATCTTACAACTCTTAGTTTTATCATATGGTTGGTACAGGCAACTTATAACATGTAAGATTCAAGTAGAGTAATTCAATGTACCAAGAAAACCAAGTTTGCAAAATTCCTCACCTATTTAGGAAAAGAATGAGATGCTTAATATCCAGAAATGGTATAAATGGCAAGTTACCATACATGAATTCAAAGAGACAAATTCAGATGTCACAATCAGAAATCAAGTTAAGCAATTAATGCTTACTTGGAAGCAATATCTCATAAGTAGAGCACTTAAACTCATCATACAAACTTTTATCACTATCCATTCCAAAAGTAAATTTTCCATGTAAAAATGCGTCAAATTGGAATCTTTACAGAAAAGGAAATCCAAAGAAAATTAGAGATATCAAACATGCAATTTACAAACAAGAAAGTTTCTATTTGGAATAGATTACAAATTAATGTGGCTAAATCAATTTATAAGAATGTCCTCGACAGAAACACTTCACAAATATGTAAAATGAGACAAGCCATGGTGATACAAGCCAAAATGAAAATTAGAAAATGGATCAACAATATTAAAATAAAAAGAGACTAAAGTGATATGAAATTGCAAGTTGATTCCTATAACTTTTTCATTAACTGATCCAATCAAAAGGTAAAAAAGCATTAGAAGCAGTTTAAAGTGCTTCATTACCAATCCTTGGACTTATGTACTATGAAATAACTTCAAAGATCTTATAACAGAAACAACTATATGCAGAAACAATCAAGATCTATCTAACTACTACTGAAAAACATACATACAGGCGGGCGGGCGGTTCCAGGGGAAAAGGTACCCGGTGCCATAGAAGCAATTCCAAAATGTTAGCAATGGAAACAAATAAAGCATTAGAATAGTGCACAGAATTATTAATACAGGAGTCTATTTATAGCTGAAAAATTACATATGCAAATAAAATACATGTCTTATTGATTGATTCAGTCCGAAAACTGGCAAATCAAGCTATTGTATGATTTTACTCAATATTCTTAACAATTATACAGTGCCACCAATATGCATATGCTCTATCAGTCATGAATGCTACATTTCTAAAACTACAACAATTATATTCAGGAAGGTAAAAAAAGAATAAAAGAGAATATGATGTATCTTGTTTTTCTTTGACACTGGAAATAGGTGCTTGCCCGGGCGATAATCTCCAGTCTCTACCAAACAACAAAACTTCCTCAGTGCAGGAAACAAGGTTCCTCCCTATTAAGGCATCTTTTGACAAGTATGAAACATAGTGATCCAGCAACCAGACTGAGAAATGCTAAGGAACAATCATCACAAGAATCATAATGAACAATTCAGAGATCATATTATCACACGGTTAAAAAAAAGAATCTGTCACTCAACAGCTTTCTTCCCACCAGAATAGTAATTCAGGTACCACCTCACAAACTTCTTCAAACCAGTCTGCAGATCCGTCGCAGGCTTATAACCAAGCTCCCTCTGTGCATAACTAATATTCGCATGAGTAAACTGAACATCCCCATTCCTCGGCAGCTTCATCACGTTCCTCTTCGCCTTAACCTTCAAAAGCCTCTCCAAAATCCCAACAAGATCACTAACTGGAACAGGCGAAGTATTCCCCAAATTAAACACCCTCAACTGCGCCGGCCCTCTCTTCTTCCCACCACTCCCTGTACTCTTCTCAGCTGTATCCAATGCACCCAAACAACCCCTCACAATATCATCAATGTAAGTAAAATCCCTAGCAACTGTTCCATGATTCGGGGCCTCAAAAATCGGAATAGTTTTACCCTTCAAAATATCTCTAGTGAAAAAGAAATAAGCCATATCAGGCCTACCCCAAGGTCCATAAACAGTGAAAAACCTCAAACCAGTTAATGAAAGACCATAAATATGATTATAAGTATGAGCAATCTCTTCACCAGCTTTCTTAGTAGCAGCATATAAACTAGCAGGTTGATCAGTCCTATCTCTCTCAGAAAAAGGAACTTTAGTATTCAATCCATAAACAGAACTAGAAGAAGCCCAAACAATAGCAGGTTGAGGATTAACAGTTTTACAAATTTCAAGCAAACTAACAAAACCAGCAATGTTACTATGCACATAAGAACCAGGATTCTCCATAGCATACCTCACACCAGCTTGAGCAGCCAAATGCATAACATGAGTGAATGGCACAACTTCAAAAAGCTTCCTCAAAAGTACAACATCATTTATATCACCTTCAACAATGTAAACCCCAGTGCGCTCCAACAACGCCTGCCGAGCACGCTTTAAGGAAGGGTCGTAATAGTCATTGAAGTTATCAAGTCCGAGGACTCCATCTCCGCGACGTTTTAAGGCCGCAGAGACGTGAGTTCCGACGAAGCCCGCAGCTCCGGTCACGAGAACGCAGAATCCATTTCGTGACCGAATACGGGTCGAGGATCGGACACGCTTCTCCCAGATAGGACCGCCCCAGTTAGATGGGCTCCTGAGAGAACGGCGAGATGGATCCGCCGGGAGAGGTGATGTTGCCGGTGAACGGAAAAAGAAGATCAAGATCGCCGCTGAGAAGACGAAGGACCAGAGAACGAGTTTGGTCGGAGAAGCATGCCATCGAACGCGGTTGAAGTAGGATGCTTTCTCCATTTTGAACTTTCCCGGCGTCGATGGAGCACTGTTGTCGGCGTGCGACATTTGCTTCAGCAGAGACATTTTCCCGAGAAAATGTCGGAAAATGATGGATTTTAAAACAGCGGTGCCAAGAAGAAGAAAATATTTGGGATTTTGAAGCCTGCTCAAAGATTTCCCTTCCTCGGTTTCGTTAAATTTCGATGTCGATTAGAGCTTATCGATTCGTTCTTTCAGTTCCCCCAATTCAGATGTCTCGGAAAATTGAGATTTAGGGTTCCTCTCTCTCTCTCTCTCTCTCTCTCTCTCTCTCTCTCTCTCTCTCTCTCTCTCTCTCTCTCTCTCTCTCTCTCTCTCTCTCTCCTCTCTCTCTCTCTCTCTCTCTCTCTCTCTCTCTCTCTCTCTCTCTCTCTCTCTCTCTCTCTCTCTCTCTCTCTCTCTCTCTCTCTCTCTCTCTCTCTCTCTCTCTCTCTCTCTCTCTCTCTCTCTCTCTCTCTCTCTCTCTCTCTCTCTCTCTCTCTCTCTCTCTCTCTCTCTCTCTCTCTCTCTCTCTCTCTCTCTCTCTCTCTCTCTCTCTCTCTCTCTCTCTCTCTCTCTCTCTCTCTCTCTCTCTCTCTCTCTCTCTCTCTCTCTCTCTCTCTCTCTCTCTCTCTCTCTCTCTCTCTCTCTCTCTCTCTCTCTCTCTCTCTCTCTCTCTCTCTCTCTCTCTCTCTCTGAAATGGACAATGCTGGGAAATGGTGGTGTGTTTCTATCTGTTTAGTTTCGAAGACGAAGAAAATGACGGAGAGAGCCAAAAAATAAAATTAGAAACAAAAAAGTAACTATTTTTGTTTTTGAGTTGGTCATTTGGGTTTTTTTTATTCCTTTCTCTATTTATTTTTTCTAATCTCTTTTTAGGAATCTTATTTCTTGTAGGAATGGGTTGGAGGAGGTAGTGGCCACTCTTTTGAGTTTTAATAATTTCACGGAAAAAAAAGGGTTTCAAGATTTGATTTGGTTTAAAAAAATGTTAAATTGCATTAAGAAAGGGAGAGAAGTGCATGTGAATCAAGGAGAAGAAGGGTAAATGGGATTCAAAGGTTAATTAAATGAACTAAGATTTTGGATTTTGGATTTAAGATTTGGATTTGTGTTGTTAATTGTTATCGTCTCTTCTTTCTGTGCCTCGTAGAAGAACAAAAAGGTATCTATCTAATGGATTTATTCCTAATCTAGTATGTTAAGTTAAGTTTTGGGGTGTTACATAGATATAAATAAATATATATAAATATAGATATGGATATATTAATATTGATTACCATCAATTACTCCCAGAAATATGCATCAATAGTGGGTCTATGTCATAAACATATTTCACCAAGTTACATTAGGTGGCGATGATAAAGACGACTAATGATGTCAAATTGTCAATATCGACTTGAAACTTGTGCTACCCTTCCCCGCTACATTAGTCGGTATCCATCATCGTACACAAAGGAAATATTCCCCAATTAGAACTCAAGAAATAGTGCTTCCTCACAAACATAAGGAACCGCCATTGTGTGTACTAGAGAGGGAGGAGGTGGAAGAGGCAATGAGTAATCTGCTGTAGTAAGCTCTTAGTGAAGCATTGGTATTTATATTAAAAAGCAAATTCATGACAAACCCAATTTCTGGTCACATGGGAGAAATATGGGGCTAATAGAACGGGTAACTATGTTAAATTAAATGATTATTTTTTGAGGTCATAATTTGCATTAAATAACATCCACTCACTTGCACTCTATTTATAGGATTCCTCGTAATTGCAATTTCCTAGTGATAGCCATCAAAGAAATGAAAGATTTTTTCTTAGCCTCAACTTATATGAAAAGTGAATTTTTTTAGGGGTTATGAAAAGTGAGTGGTGCTACAAAATTCCACTATAAAATAAATGGCATTATAGATTTTGAATCATCACACACAATTAATAAATGCATGGACATATAAGTTCACGATTAAACCAAATTTTACAACCGAGACAATACAACCAAGCGCTTTCGGTTGAAACTAAACCAATTACAAACAAGGTAAGTTGCACAATCATCCAGTGGAGTTGAAAGGGTGAAGTACCCAGATATATATAGAACTGAGGTGATCTTGGAGGAGCTAAATGCTACTGAAATTAAAAGAATGAAGACACTACAAGAAAATTAGGACTTTGCGGCGGGCAAAATCCGCCGCAAAAGCCAACTTTGCGGCGGATATTTGGACTTTGCGGCGGAATTTTGCCGCCGGTAGCCAGCTCGAAGCAAGTTTGCGGCGGATTTAGAGGCGCCGCAAAATCCACCGCAAATTTGCGGCGGATAATCCGCCGGAAAAGGGACAAATTTTTCCCGCAAAATATCCGCCGGAAAACGCCCAATATCCGCCGAAAAACGCCCAATATCCGCCGCAAAGTACCAGTTTTATTTTAAAAAAAATGAATATAATTTAAAAAAAAAAACGTTTTATTGAAAATTCCGCCGCAAACGACACAAATCCGCCGCAAAGTACCATTTTTTTTAAAAAAAAATTATTATTATTTTTAAAAAATAAAATTTATTTTTTTAAAAAAATCGTTTTAATTAAAAATATATATTATTTTATTAATTTTTTTAACTATTGATAAAAAAATAAAATCCAATAACTAATTAATTTTTAATTTAAAAAAATAAAAATTGGGAAAAACAGTAAAATATTATCACCAAAAAAATATCCATACAATTAATAAAATATCCATACAAAAAAATAAAATAATCTAAAGCTACTGGGGTGCCTGCCGGTCAATGTCATCAACATTATTATAATATGTATCATCTTGAAGTAAAGCACTGAGCGATGACATTTGGACATTAAGATCAATGTCCAGCGGGGGTGACCGCTGCTGGGGGTACTGCTGGTTTCGCTGGATCAGGGGTGACTGATGTTGGGGCTGCTGGTATGGCTGGCGGGGTGACTGATGCTGCTACTGGTATGGCTGGAATGGCGGCGCATACTGCGGTGTATACTGCGGGGGATATTGGGTTGCATACGGCTGGGGATACTGGGGTGCATACTGCTGCTGGTAGTAATGCTGTTGTGGCGGCGGCGGGTAGGATGCTGATGAGGATGGCCTCGAGTGCTGAGACATCATCTCATCCTGCAATAACTTAAAGCGCTCCTCCATGCGCTCCTCAGCTACCCTAGCCTGCTCCTGAATCGCCTGCATTTCCCGATCACTTCGATCCCGAAGCGCCCGCATTTCCCGATCCCTTTGATCCCGAAGCGCTTGCATTTCCCGATCGCTTTGCTCCTGCCGCTCGACAATCTGACGCTGAGCCTCACTCAGTTGGTGCGTCAATTGCCTAACATCATTCAACTCACCAGCATTGAGAACATAATTGCGACCAGTCGAGGATCCAGAATGTGAATCTGATAGACTCGGAATAATGCTTGTTCGAAAAGCAGCCGGTCCAATACCACCTGATCCTACCAGACGATTAGTCTTTTGGGGACCAACTGCTCTCTCCCAAACATCATGAGCTACTCTAGCCTCCTCCACTGGATCGACAGCTGCCCCACTGCTCTGTTGTGACTGATGGTACTCAGCCATCCCACCCTCGAAGCTCTCCTGAAGAAAATAACCCAACAAATAAATAACTAATTATTAATATATATAAATAATAAACATTAATTAATATATAATTGTAAAAGTAGTTTTACCTGAATACGCCTCGCCCGATCTGTAACGTACTCACCAGTCTCCTCCACCATATGCATGTGGCAATGCAACTCAGGCAAAGTGATTGGCCTTTGTTCCCTCTCCACCTATATATGTACATAAATATATATATTATTAATTAAATACACATATAGAAAATGACTAGTTAATTATTATAAATAATTAATTAATTAATCAAGTAATAAATTAAGTAATAAATTTACCAAACGCATGTAATGCGTTGCAGTATTAACACTCCCCCCGTGTGTGTGCAGCCACATTTTTCAGAAGCACGGTTCTTCTTGGCTTTCTCACAATAATTCTTAAATGCTTCATCTGTCTGCTAATACTCATTAAACTCAGCCCAAGTTGAGTCTCCCATATAAGATGGCTTCGTACCCGTATTGCGCGCCCTCCGCATCAATTCAGAATAGCGATGAGAACATCTCTTATGGAACACTCTCTCAACTGCGGCTTGCTCCCCTGGATACCATGTACATTTTTCCTATTTAAGAAATTTACAATAATGTTGTTAATTATAAGGGAACAATTAATTAATCAAGTCAATAAGATAATACACCAAATTAATTATTTCGTAGAATCGAATAACTTACCAAAAATGATCTTAACATCTTCTTATTTGCATCCTTATCTTTTCTAACTTCCGTCCAGTTCTTCCAGCTCTTGGTAAAATTCTCCTTGATTGTTTTTGTGATGGCGGTAGCTGAAGCCTTCAAAGGAATAAAACTGCATTAAAAAAAGATGAATTTTGTTACACCAAATATAATTAAGTTATATAAAGGGCAACAAAAATAAATTAATAAATAATATATATATATATATATATATATATATATATATATATATATATATATATATATATATATATATATATATATAGACTTACGAATCGCCAACAATCTGCAATATGATACGCCCATCAGGTGTAACCCTAATCACATCAGTCCCATCAATGAATGTGCGTACCCCATCCGCATCAACATGTGTCGGGGATAAGCCCTCAGTACCAACAGGAATCGATGGGCCCTCTGCAGTACTAGTACTAGCACCATCCTCAGACACTGGTGGTGGCAAATATCCGCCAGTAGTAACAACAACACGCGTAGGCTGAACACGGCGCCCTAGGCGAGTAGATGTCTTCCGCCTGCTAGTGCTGGCGGCATCGGGGAGGTGGAGGAGGAACATATGCGCCGTCATGATCGGATTCTGAGTCATCATGAGATGCCATATCTGTATCTAGACATATACATTTAAACAAACAAACATATACCAAACAAGGTTAACATAAACATACAAAACTCATTAAAATAAATAATTTGAATCCCATTCATTCTCAAACAAATAACATCCTTCATTAAAAATAACATCCTTCATTAAAAATAGAATTGTTGAAATTAACATAAATTACATCCTTAATTATATAATTGATTGAATCCCATTCATTCTCAAAATCATCATCATCGGAGGAGTGAATTCTTGATACACCAATGTGGTCTGTTGCATCTTCACCATCAGCATCTTCGTCATCAACAACTTCATCGCCGGTGTTTGGCTCATCACATAAACGAACAATGGGTTCAACTTGAATCACTTCATTTACATTAGACATCTCTTCCATTTGATATGGCACATCTTCCACCGTGTCATCAATATTTGTCTGATCAATGCGACCTCTTGGTTTTGTTTTAATTGCGACACACCAACCACGCCTATCAGTCCGCATTGATGGATAAGGGACATAATAGATGTAACAGCCCAGGTCCACCGCAGCGGCCACCCCGGTCCCACTGTTACCTCACGGTCTTCTCTACCCCTCTTGTAGAATTTTTGCCTTCCGTGGGAATCGAACCTTGCACCTGAGGCATAAGTGCAAGTTAAACCCCCTTCCCACTACCAATATGGGCTAAGCACTAGGTACGAAGTTGCAAGTTAAACCACCTGAGGCACAATAAGCACTAGGTACCATTTCGTATGGGCCAACTTCACAATATGCACATACCTTATCACACGAAATGGTATAAGGTACAATCATGTACGAAATTGTACTAACTGGTACGAACTCGAAAGAATGGTATGAACTCGTACGAGTATGTACAATATGGGCCAAATCGTACGATTTGGTCCAAACTGGTACGAAATCACACGAAATGGAATGAAATGGTACAAATAGGTACGAAATCGGACGAACTGGTACGAACTCGTACGAGTTTGTACAATATGGGCCAAATCGTACGATTTGGTCCGGACTGGTACGAAATCACATGAAATGGTACAAATAGTTACGAAATCGTACGAACTGGTACCAACTCGTACGAGTTGGTAAAATATGGGCCAAATCGTACAATTTGGTCCGAGCTGGTACGAAATCACACGAGATGGTATGAATAGGTACGAACTAGTACGAACTCTAAAAAATGGTACGAAATCTTACCAGTTTATACAATATGGGCCAAATCGTACGATTTGGTCCGAACTGGTACGAAATCATATGAAATTGTTTGAAATGCTACAAACAGGTACGAAATCGTACGAACGGGTACGAACTCGAAAAAATGGTACGAACTCGTACGAGTCTGTACAATATGGGCCAAATTGTACGACTTGATCCGAACTGTTACGAAATCTCACGAAATGGTGTTAATAGGTACGAAATCGTACGAAATGGTAGGAATTAGTACGAACTCGAATAAATGGTACGTAATCGTACCGGTTTATACAATATTGGCCAAATCGTACGATTTGGTCCGAATTGGTACGAAATCATACGAAATGGTATGAAATAGTACAAATAGGTACGAAATCGTACGAACAGGTACGAACTCGAAAAAAAGGTACGAACTCGTATGAGTCTGTACAATATGGGCCAAATCGTACGATTTGGTCCGAACTGGTACGAAATCACACGAAATGGTATGAAATGGTACAAACAGGTACGAAATCGTACGAACTCGTACGAGTATGTACAATATGGGCCAAATTGTACGATTTTGTCCGAAATGGTACAAATAGGTACGAAATCATACGAACAGGTACGAACTCGAAAAAATGGTACGAACTCGTATGAGTCTGTACAATATGGGCCAAATGCTACGAACTTGTACGAAATCACACGAAATGGTATGAAATTGTACAAACAGATACGAATCGTACGAACTCGTACGAGTATGTACAATATGTGCCAAATTTCACGATCTGGTCCGAACAGGTACGAAATCACACGAAATGGTGTTAATAGGTACGAAATCATACGAAATAATATGAACTAGTACTAACTCGAAAAACTGGTACGAAATCGTACCAGTTTATACAATATCGGCCAAATCGTACGATTTGGTCCGAACTGGTACGAATTCAAACAAAATGGTATGAAATGGAACAAACAGGTACGAAATCGTACGAACGGGTATAAACTCGTACGAGTTTGTACAATATGGGCCAAATAGTAGGATTTGATCCGAACTGGTATGAACAGGTACGAAACCGTACAAAAAGGTATGAACTACCACGAACTGATTTGATCCGAACTGGTACGAACAGGTACGAAACCGTACAAAATGGTATGAACTAGTACGAACTCAAAAAAATGATTCGAAATCGTACCAGTTTATACAGTATGGGATAAATCGTACGATTTGGTCCGAACTAGTACGAAATCACACGAAATGGTATGAAATAGAACAAACAGGTACGAACTCGTACGAGTATGTACAATATGGGCCAAATCGTGCGATTTGGTCCGGATTAGTACGAAATCACATGAAATGGTACAAATAGTTACGAAATCATACGAACTGGTACGAAATCACACGAGATGGTATGAATAGGTACGAAATGGTACGAACTCTAAAAAATGGTACGAAATCTTACCAGTTTATACAATATGGGCCAAATCGTACTATTTGGTCCGAACTGGTACGAAATCACACGAAATGGTATGAAATGGTACAAATAGGTACGAAATCGTACGAACTCGTACGAGTATGTACAATATGGGCCAAATTGTACGATTTTGTCCGAACTGGTACGAAATCATACGAAATGGAACAAATAGGTACGAAATCATACGAACATGTACGAACTCGAAAAAAATGGTACGAACTCGTATGAGTCTGTACAATATGGGCCAAACCGTACGAACTTGTACGAAATCGCACGAAATGGTATGAAATGGTACAAACAGGTACGAAATCGTACGAACTCGTACGAGTGTGTACAATATGGGCCAAAATTCACGATCTGGTCCGAACAGGTACGAAATCACACGAACTGGTGTTAATAGGTACGAAATCGTACGAAATGGTATGAACTAGTACGAACTCGAAAAAATGGTACGAAATCGTAACAGTTTATACAATATCGGCCAAATCGTACGATTTGGTCCGAACTGGTACGAATTCAAACGAAATGGTATGAAATGGAACAAACAGGTACGAAATCGTACGAACGGGTATAAACTCGTACGACTTTGTACAATATGGGCCAAATAGTGGGATTTGATCCGAACTAGTACGAACAGGTACGAAACCGTACAAAATGGTATGAACTAGTACGAACTCAAAAAAATGGTTCGAAATCGTACCCGTTTATACAATATGGGATAAATCGTACGATTTGGTCCGAACTGGTACGAAATCACACGAAATGGTATGAAATGGTACAAACAGGTACGAAATCCTGCGAACAGGTACGAACTCAAAAAAATGGTACGAACCCGTACGAGTATGTACAATATGGGCCAAACAGTACGATTTCGTCCGAACTGGTACGGAATCACACGAAATGGTATGAAATGGTACAAACAGGTACGAACCGGTACGAGTATGTACAATATGGGCCAAATTGTACGATCTGGTCCGAACAAGTACGAAATCACACGAAATGGTGTTAATAGGTACGAAATCGTACGAAATGGCATGAACTAGTACGAACTCGATAAAATGGTACGAAATCGTACCAGTTTATACAATATGGGCCAAATCGTACGATTTGGTCCGAACTGGTACGAAATCACATGAAATGGTATAAGGTACAATCATGTACGAAATTGTACTAACTGGTACGAACTCGAAAGAATGGTATGAACTCGTACGAGTATGTACAATATGGGCCAAATCGTACGATTTGGTCCAAACTGGTACGAAATCACACGAAATGGAATGAAATGGTACAAATAGGTACGAAATCGGACGAACTGGTACGAACTCGTACGAGTTTGTACAACATGGGCCAAATCGTACGATTTGGTCCGGACTGGTACGAAATCACATGAAATGGTACAAATAGTTACGAAATCGTACGAACTGGTACCAACTCGTACGAGTTGGTAAAATATGGGCCAAATCGTACAATTTGGTCCGAGCTGGTACGAAATCACACGAGATGGTATGAATAGGTACGAACTAGTACGAACTCTAAAAAATGGTACGAAATCTTACCAGTTTATACAATATGGGCCAAATCGTACGATTTGGTCCGAACTGGTACGAAATCATATGAAATTGTTTGAAATGCTACAAACAGGTACGAAATCGTACGAACGGGTACGAACTCGAAAAAATGGTACGAACTCGTACGAGTCTGTACAATATGGGCCAAATTGTACGACTTGATCCGAACTGTTACGAAATCTCACGAAATGGTGTTAATAGGTACGAAATCGTACGAAATGGTAGGAATTAGTACGAACTCGAATAAATGGTACGTAATCGTACCGGTTTATACAATATTGGCCAAATCGTACGATTTGGTCCGAATTGGTACGAAATCATACGAAATGGTATGAAATAGTACAAATAGGTACGAAATCGTACGAACAGGTACGAACTCGAAAAAAAGGTACGAACTCGTATGAGTCTGTACAATATGGGCCAAATCGTACGATTTGGTCCGAACTGGTACGAAATCACACGAAATGGTATGAAATGGTACAAACAGGTACGAAATCGTACGAACTCGTACGAGTATGTACAATATGGGCCAAATTGTACGATTTTGTCCGAAATGGTACAAATAGGTACGAAATCATACGAACAGGTACGAACTCGAAAAAATGGTACGAACTCGTATGAGTCTGTACAATATGGGCCAAATGCTACGAACTTGTACGAAATCACACGAAATGGTATGAAATTGTACAAACAGATACGAATCGTACGAACTCGTACGAGTATGTACAATATGTGCCAAATTTCACGATCTGGTCCGAACAGGTACGAAATCACACGAAATGGTGTTAATAGGTACGAAATCATACGAAATAATATGAACTAGTACTAACTCGAAAAACTGGTACGAAATCGTACCAGTTTATACAATATCGGCCAAATCGTACGATTTGGTCCGAACTGGTACGAATTCAAACAAAATGGTATGAAATGGAACAAACAGGTACGAAATCGTACGAACGGGTATAAACTCGTACGAGTTTGTACAATATGGGCCAAATAGTAGGATTTGATCCGAACTGGTATGAACAGGTACGAAACCGTACAAAAAGGTATGAACTACCACGAACTGATTTGATCCGAACTGGTACGAACAGGTACGAAACCGTACAAAATGGTATGAACTAGTACGAACTCAAAAAAATGATTCGAAATCGTACCAGTTTATACAGTATGGGATAAATCGTACGATTTGGTCCGAACTAGTACGAAATCACACGAAATGGTATGAAATAGAACAAACAGGTACGAACTCGTACGAGTATGTACAATATGGGCCAAATCGTGCGATTTGGTCCGGATTAGTACGAAATCACATGAAATGGTACAAATAGTTACGAAATCGTACGAACTGGTACGAAATCACACGAGATGGTATGAATAGGTACGAAATGGTACGAACTCTAAAAAATGGTACGAAATCTTACCAGTTTATACAATATGGGCCAAATCGTACTATTTGGTCCGAACTGGTACGAAATCACACGAAATGGTATGAAATGGTACAAATAGGTACGAAATCGTACGAACTCGTACGAGTATGTACAATATGGGCCAAATTGTACGATTTTGTCCGAACTGGTACGAAATCATACGAAATGGAACAAATAGGTACGAAATCATACGAACATGTACGAACTCGAAAAAAATGGTACGAACTCGTATGAGTCTGTACAATATGGGCCAAACCGTACGAACTTGTACGAAATCGCACGAAATGGTATGAAATGGTACAAACAGGTACGAAATCGTACGAACTCGTACGAGTGTGTACAATATGGGCCAAAATTCACGATCTGGTCCGAACAGGTACGAAATCACACGAACTGGTGTTAATAGGTACGAAATCGTACGAAATGGTATGAACTAGTACGAACTCGAAAAAATGGTACGAAATCGTAACAGTTTATACAATATCGGCCAAATCGTACGATTTGGTCCGAACTGGTACGAATTCAAACGAAATGGTATGAAATGGAACAAACAGGTACGAAATCGTACGAACGGGTATAAACTCGTACGACTTTGTACAATATGGGCCAAATAGTGGGATTTGATCCGAACTAGTACGAACAGGTACGAAACCGTACAAAATGGTATGAACTAGTACGAACTCAAAAAAATGGTTCGAAATCGTACCCGTTTATACAATATGGGATAAATCGTACGATTTGGTCCGAACTGGTACGAAATCACACGAAATGGTATGAAATGGTACAAACAGGTACGAAATCCTGCGAACAGGTACGAACTCAAAAAAATGGTACGAACCCGTACGAGTATGTACAATATGGGCCAAACCGTACGATTTCGTCCGAACTGGTACGGAATCACACGAAATGGTATGAAATGGTACAAACAGGTACGAACCGGTACGAGTATGTACAATATGGGCCAAATTGTACGATCTGGTCCGAACAAGTACGAAATCACACGAAATGGTGTTAATAGGTACGAAATCGTACGAAATGGCATGAACTAGTACGAACTCGATAAAATGGTACGAAATCAGTTTATACAATATGGGCCAAATCGTACGATTTGGTCCGAACTGGTACGAAATCACATGAAATGGTATAAGGTACAATCATGTACGAAATTGTACTAACTGGTACGAACTCGAAAGAATGGTATGAACTCGTACGAGTATGTACAATATGGGCCAAATCGTACGATTTGGTCCAAACTGGTACGAAATCACACGAAATGGAATGAAATGGTACAAATAGGTACGAAATCGGACGAACTGGTACGAACTCGTACGAGTTTGTACAATATGGGCCAAATCGTACGATTTGGTCCGGACTGGTACGAAATCACATGAAATGGTACAAATAGTTACGAAATCGTACGAACTAGTACCAACTCGTACGAGTTGGTAAAATATGGGCCAAATCGTACAATTTGGTCCGAGCTGGTACGAAATCACACGAGATGGTATGAATAGGTACGAACTAGTACGAACTCTAAAAAATGGTACGAAATCTTACCAGTTTATACAATATGGGCCAAATCGTACGATTTGGTCCGAACTGGTACGAAATCATATGAAATTGTTTGAAATGCTACAAACAGGTACGAAATCGTACGAACGGGTACGAACTCGAAAAAATGGTACGAACTCGTACGAGTCTGTACAATATGGGCCAAATTGTACGACTTGATCCGAACTGTTACGAAATCTCACGAAATGGTGTTAATAGGTACGAAATCGTACGAAATGGTAGGAATTAGTACGAACTCGAATAAATGGTACGTAATCGTACCGGTTTATACAATATTGGCCAAATCGTACGATTTGGTCCGAATTGGTACGAAATCATACGAAATGGTATGAAATAGTACAAATAGGTACGAAATCGTACGAACAGGTACGAACTCGAAAAAAAGGTACGAACTCGTATGAGTCTGTACAATATGGGCCAAATCGTACGATTTGGTCCGAACTGGTACGAAATCACACGAAATGGTATGAAATGGTACAAACAGGTACGAAATCGTACGAACTCGTACGAGTATGTACAATATGGGCCAAATTGTACGATTTTGTCCGAAATGGTACAAATAGGTACGAAATCATACGAACAGGTACGAACTCGAAAAAATGGTACGAACTCGTATGAGTCTGTACAATATGGGCCAAATGCTACGAACTTGTACGAAATCACACGAAATGGTATGAAATTGTACAAACAGATACGAATCGTACGAACTCGTACGAGTATGTACAATATGTGCCAAATTTCACGATCTGGTCCGAACAGGTACGAAATCACACGAAATGGTGTTAATAGGTACGAAATCATACGAAATAATATGAACTAGTACTAACTCGAAAAACTGGTACGAAATCGTACCAGTTTATACAATATCGGCCAAATCGTACGATTTGGTCCGAACTGGTACGAATTCAAACAAAATGGTATGAAATGGAACAAACAGGTACGAAATCGTACGAACGGGTATAAACTCGTACGAGTTTGTACAATATGGGCCAAATAGTAGGATTTGATCCGAACTGGTATGAACAGGTACGAAACCGTACAAAAAGGTATGAACTACCACGAACTGATTTGATCCGAACTGGTACGAACAGGTACGAAACCGTACAAAATGGTATGAACTAGTACGAACTCAAAAAAATGATTCGAAATCGTACCAGTTTATACAGTATGGGATAAATCGTACGATTTGGTCCGAACTAGTACGAAATCACACGAAATGGTATGAAATAGAACAAACAGGTACGAGCTCGTACGAGTATGTACAATATGGGCCAAATCGTGCGATTTGGTCCGGATTAGTACGAAATCACATGAAATGGTACAAATAGTTACGAAATCGTACGAACTGGTACGAAATCACACGAGATGGTATGAATAGGTACGAAATGGTACGAACTCTAAAAAATGGTACGAAATCTTACCAGTTTATACAATATGGGCCAAATCGTACTATTTGGTCCGAACTGGTACGAAATCACACGAAATGGTATGAAATGGTACAAATAGGTACGAAATCGTACGAACTCGTACGAGTATGTACAATATGGGCCAAATTGTACGATTTTGTCCGAACTGGTACGAAATCATACGAAATGGAACAAATAGGTACGAAATCATACGAACATGTACGAACTCGAAAAAAATGGTACGAACTCGTATGAGTCTGTACAATATGGGCCAAACCGTACGAACTTGTACGAAATCGCACGAAATGGTATGAAATGGTACAAACAGGTACGAAATCGTACGAACTCGTACGAGTGTGTACAATATGGGCCAAAATTCACGATCTGGTCCGAACAGGTACGAAATCACACGAACTGGTGTTAATAGGTACGAAATCGTACGAAATGGTATGAACTAGTACGAACTCGAAAAAATGGTACGAAATCGTAACAGTTTATACAATATCGGCCAAATCGTACGATTTGGTCCGAACTGGTACGAATTCAAACGAAATGGTATGAAATGGAACAAACAGGTACGAAATCGTACGAACGGGTATAAACTCGTACGACTTTGTACAATATGGGCCAAATAGTGGGATTTGATCCGAACTAGTACGAACAGGTACGAAACCGTACAAAATGGTATGAACTAGTACGAACTCAAAAAAATGGTTCGAAATCGTACCCGTTTATACAATATGGGATAAATCGTACGATTTGGTCCGAACTGGTACGAAATCACACGAAATGGTATGAAATGGTACAAACAGGTACGAAATCCGGCGAACAGGTACGAACTCAAAAAAATGGTACGAACCCGTACGAGTATGTACAATATGGGCCAAACCGTACGATTTCGTCCGAACTGGTACGGAATCACACGAAATGGTATGAAATGGTACAAACAGGTACGAACCGGTACGAGTATGTACAATATGGGCCAAATTGTACGATCTGGTCCGAACAAGTACGAAATCACACGAAATGGTGTTAATAGGTACGAAATCGTACGAAATGGCATGAACTAGTACGAACTCGATAAAATGGTACGAAATCGTACCAGTTTATACAATATGGGCCAAATCGTACGATTTGGTCCGAACTGGTACGAAATCACATGAAATGGTATAAGGTACAATCATGTACGAAATTGTACTAACTGGTACGAACTCGAAAGAATGGTATGAACTCGTACGAGTATGTACAATATGGGCCAAATCGTACGATTTGGTCCAAACTGGTACGAAATCACACGAAATGGAATGAAATGGTACAAATAGGTACGAAATCGGACGAACTGGTACGAACTCGTACGAGTTTGTACAATATGGGCCAAATCGTACGATTTGGTCCGGACTGGTACGAAATCACATGAAATGGTACAAATAGTTACGAAATCGTACGAACTGGTACCAACTCGTACGAGTTCGTAAAATATGGGCCAAATCGTACAATTTGGTCCGAGCTGGTACGAAATCACACGAGATGGTATGAATAGGTACGAACTAGTACGAACTCTAAAAAATGGTACGAAATCTTACCAGTTTATACAATATGGGCCAAATCGTACGATTTGGTCCGAACTGGTACGAAATCATATGAAATTGTTTGAAATGCTACAAACAGGTACGAAATCGTACGAACGGGTACGAACTCGAAAAAATGGTACGAACTCGTACGAGTCTGTACAATATGGGCCAAATTGTACGACTTGATCCGAACTGTTACGAAATCTCACGAAATGGTGTTAATAGGTACGAAATCGTACGAAATGGTAGGAATTAGTACGAACTCGAATAAATGGTACGTAATCGTACCGGTTTATACAATATTGGCCAAATCGTACGATTTGGTCCGAATTGGTACGAAATCATACGAAATGGTATGAAATAGTACAAATAGGTACGAAATCGTACGAACAGGTACGAACTCGAAAAAAAGGTACGAACTCGTATGAGTCTGTACAATATGGGCCAAATCGTACGATTTGGTCCGAACTGGTACGAAATCACACGAAATGGTATGAAATGGTACAAACAGGTACGAAATCGTACGAACTCGTACGAGTATGTACAATATGGGCCAAATTGTACGATTTTGTCCGAAATGGTACAAATAGGTACGAAATCATACGAACAGGTACGAACTCGAAAAAATGGTACGAACTCGTATGAGTCTGTACAATATGGGCCAAATGCTACGAACTTGTACGAAATCACACGAAATGGTATGAAATTGTACAAACAGATACGAATCGTACGAACTCGTACGAGTATGTACAATATGTGCCAAATTTCACGATCTGGTCCGAACAGGTACGAAATCACACGAAATGGTGTTAATAGGTACGAAATCATACGAAATAATATGAACTAGTACTAACTCGAAAAACTGGTACGAAATCGTACCAGTTTATACAATATCGGCCAAATCGTACGATTTGGTCCGAACTGGTACGAATTCAAACAAAATGGTGTGAAATGGAACAAACAGGTACGAAATCGTACGAACGGGTATAAACTCGTACGAGTTTGTACAATATGGGCCAAATAGTAGGATTTGATCCGAACTGGTATGAACAGGTACGAAACCGTACAAAAAGGTATGAACTACCACGAACTGATTTGATCCGAACTGGTACGAATAGGTACGAAACCGTACAAAATGGTATGAACTAGTACGAACTCAAAAAAATGATTCGAAATCGTACCAGTTTATACAGTATGGGATAAATCGTACGATTTGGTCCGAACTAGTACGAAATCACACGAAATGGTATGAAATAGAACAAACAGGTACGAACTCGTACGAGTATGTACAATATGGGCCAAATCGTGCGATTTGGTCCGGATTAGTACGAAATCACATGAAATGGTACAAATAGTTACGAAATCGTACGAACTGGTACGAAATCACACGAGATGGTATGAATAGGTACGAAATGGTACGAACTCTAAAAAATGGTACGAAATCTTACCAGTTTATACAATATGGGCCAAATCGTACTATTTGGTCCGAACTGGTACGAAATCACACGAAATGGTATGAAATGGTACAAATAGGTACGAAATCGTACGAACTCGTACGAGTATGTACAATATGGGCCAAATTGTACGATTTTGTCCGAACTGGTACGAAATCATACGAAATGGAACAAATAGGTACGAAATCATACGAACATGTACGAACTCGAAAAAAATGGTACGAACTCGTATGAGTCTGTACAATATGGGCCAAACCGTACGAACTTGTACGAAATCGCACGAAATGGTATGAAATGGTACAAACAGGTACGAAATCGTACGAACTCGTACGAGTGTGTACAATATGGGCCAAAATTCACGATCTGGTCCGAACAGGTACGAAATCACACGAACTGGTGTTAATAGGTACGAAATCGTACGAAATGGTATGAACTAGTACGAACTCGAAAAAATGGTACGAAATCGTAACAGTTTATACAATATCGGCCAAATCGTACGATTTGGTCCGAACTGGTACGAATTCAAACGAAATGGTATGAAATGGAACAAACAGGTACGAAATCGTACGAACGGGTATAAACTCGTACGACTTTGTACAATATGGGCCAAATAGTGCGATTTGATCCGAACTAGTACGAACAGGTACGAAACCGTACAAAATGGTATGAACTAGTACGAACTCAAAAAAATGGTTCGAAATCGTACCCGTTTATACAATATGGGATAAATCGTACGATTTGGTCCGAACTGGTACGAAATCACACGAAATGGTATGAAATGGTACAAACAGGTACGAAATCCTGCGAACAGGTACGAACTCAAAAAAATGGTACGAACCCGTACGAGTATGTACAATATGGGCCAAACCGTACGATTTCGTCCGAACTGGTACGGAATCACACGAAATGGTATGAAATGGTACAAACAGGTACGAACCGGTACGAGTATGTACAATATGGGCCAAATTGTACGATCTGGTCCGAACAAGTACGAAATCACACGAAATGGTGTTAATAGGTACGAAATCGTACGAAATGGCATGAACTAGTACGAACTCGATAAAATGGTACGAAATCGTACCAGTTTATACAATATGGGCCAAATCGTACGATTTGGACCGAACTGGTACGAAATCACATGAAATGGTATAAGGTACAATCATGTACGAAATTGTACTAACTGGTACGAACTCGAAAGAATGGTATGAACTCGTACGAGTATGTACAATATGGGCCAAATCGTACGATTTGGTCCAAACTGGTACGAAATCACACGAAATGGAATGAAATGGTACAAATAGGTACGAAATCGGACGAACTGGTACGAACTCGTACGAGTTTGTACAATATGGGCCAAATCGTACGATTTGGTCCGGACTGGTACGAAATCACATGAAATGGTACAAATAGTTACGAAATCGTACGAACTGGTACCAACTCGTACGAGTATGTACAATATGTGCCAAATTTCACGATCTGGTCCGAACAGGTACGAAATCACACGAAATGGTGTTAATAGGTACGAAATCATACGAAATAATATGAACTAGTACTAACTCGAAAAACTGGTACGAAATCGTACCAGTTTATACAATATCGGCCAAATCGTACGATTTGGTCCGAACTGGTACGAATTCAAACAAAATGGTATGAAATGGAACAAACAGCTACGAAATCGTACGAACGGGTATAAACTCGTACGAGTTTGTACAATATGGGCCAAATAGTAGGATTTGATCCGAACTGGTACGAATAGGTACGAAAACGTACAAAATGGTATGAACTAGTACGAACTCAAAAAGATGGTTCGAAATCGTACCCGTTTATACAATATGGGATAAATCGTACGATTTGGTCCGAACTGGTACGAAATCACACGAAATGGTGTGAAATGGTACAAACAGGTACGAAATCCTGCGAACAGGTACGAACTCAAAAAAATGGTACGAACCCGTACGAGTATGTACAATATGGGCCAAACCGTACGATTTCGTCCGAACTGGTACGAAATCACACGAAATGGTTTGAAATGGTACAAACAGGTACGAACTCGCACGAGTATGTACAATATGGTCCGAAGAAGTACGAAATCACACGAAATGGTGTTAATAGGTACGAAATCGTACGATTTCGTGTGATAAATCGTACGATTTGGTCCGAACTGGTACGAAATCACACGAAATGGTATGAAATAGAACAAACAGGTACGAACTCGTACGAGTATGTACAATATGGGCCAAATCGTGCGATTTGGTCCAGATTGGTACGAAATCACATGAAATGGTACAAATAGTTACGAAATCGTACGAACTGGTACGAAATCACACGAGATGGTATGAATAGGTACGAAATGGTACGAACTAGTACGAACTCTAAAAAATGGTACGAAATCTTACCAGTTTATACAATATGGGCCAAATCGTACTATTTGATCCGAACTGGTACGAAATCACACGAAATGGTATGAAATGGTACAAATAGGTACGAAATCGTACGAACTCGTACGAGTATGTACAATATGGGCCAAATTGTACGATTTTGTCCGAACTGGTACGAAATCATACGAAATGGAACAAATAGGTACGAAATCATACGAACAGGTACGAACTCGAAAAAAATGGTACGAACTCGTATGAGTCTGTACAATATGGGCCAAACCATACGAACTTGTACGAAATCGCACGAAATGGTACAAACAGGTACGAAATCGCACGAACTCGTACGAGTGTGTACAATATGGGCCAAATTTCACGATCTGGTCCGAACAGGTACGAAATCACACGAAATGGTGTTAATAGGTACGAAATCATACGAAATAATATGAACTAGTACTAACTCGAAAAACTGGTACGAAATCGTACCAGTTTATACAATATCGGCCAAATCGTACGATTTGGTCCGAACTGGTACGAATTCAAACAAAATGGTATGAAATGGAACAAACAGGTACGAAATCGTACGAACGGGTATAAACTCGTACGAGTTTGTACAATATGGGCCAAATAGTAGGATTTGATCCGAACTGGTACGAATAGGTACGAAAACGTACAAAATGGTATGAACTAGTACGAACTCAAAAAGATGGTTCGAAATCGTACCCGTTTATACAATATGGGATAAATCGTACGATTTGGTCCGAACTGGTACGAAATCACACGAAATGGTGTGAAATGGTACAAACAGGTACGAAATCCTGCGAACAGGTACGAACTCAAAAAAATGGTACGAACCCGTACGAGTATGTACAATATGGGCCAAACCGTACGATTTCGTCCGAACTGGTACGAAATCACACGAAATGGTTTGAAATGGTACAAACAGGTACGAACTCGCACGAGTATGTACAATATGGTCCGAAGAAGTACGAAATCACACGAAATGGTGTTAATAGGTACGAAATCGTACGATTTCGTGTGATAAATCGTACGATTTGGTCCGAACTGGTACGAAATCACACGAAATGGTATGAAATAGAACAAACAGGTACGAACTCGTACGAGTATGTACAATATGGGCCAAATCGTGCGATTTGGTCCAGATTGGTACGAAATCACATGAAATGGTACAAATAGTTACGAAATCGTACGAACTGGTACGAAATCACACGAGATGGTATGAATAGGTACGAAATGGTACGAACTAGTACGAACTCTAAAAAATGGTACGAAATCTTACCAGTTTATACAATATGGGCCAAATCGTACTATTTGATCCGAACTGGTACGAAATCACACGAAATGGTATGAAATGGTACAAATAGGTACGAAATCGTACGAACTCGTACGAGTATGTACAATATGGGCCAAATTGTACGATTTTGTCCGAACTGGTACGAAATCATACGAAATGGAACAAATAGGTACGAAATCATACGAACAGGTACGAACTCGAAAAAAATGGTACGAACTCGTATGAGTCTGTACAATATGGGCCAAACCATACGAACTTGTACGAAATCGCACGAAATGGTACAAACAGGTACGAAATCGCACGAACTCGTACGAGTGTGTACAATATGGGCCAAATTTCACGATCTGGTCCGAACAGGTACGAAATCACACGAACTGGTGTTAATAGGTACGAAATCGTACGAAATGGTATGAACTAGTACGAACTGGAAAAAATGGTACGAAATCGTACCAGTTTATACAATATCGGCCAAATTGTACGATTTGGTCCGAACTGGTACGAATTCAAACGAAATGGTATGAAATGGAACAAACAGGTACGAAATCGTACGAACGGGTATAAACTCGTACGAGTTTGTACAATATGGGCCAAATAGTGGGATTTGATCCGAACTGGTACGAACAGGTACGAAACCGTACAAAATGGTATGAACTAGTACGAACTCAAAAAAATGGTTCGAAATCGTACCCGTTTATACAATATGGGATAAATCGTACGATTTGGTCCGAACTGGTACGAAATCACACGAAATGGTATGAAATGGTACAAACAGGTACGAAATCCTGCGAACAGGTACGAACTCAAAAAAATGGTACGAACCCGTACGAGTATGAACAATATGGGCCAAACCGTACGATTTCGTCCGAACTGGTACGGAATCACACGAAATGGTATGAAATGGTACAAACAGGTACAAACAGGTACGAACTCGGTACGAGTATGTACAATATGGGCCAAATTGTACGATCTGGTCCGAACAAGTACGAAATCACACGAAATGGTGTTAATAGGTACGAAATCGTACGAAATGGCATGAACTAGTACGAACTCGATAAAATGGTACGAAATCGTACCAGTTTATACAATATGGGCCAAATCGTACGATTTGGTCCGAACTGGTACGAAATCACATGAAATGGTATAAGGTACAATCATGTACGAAATTGTACTAACTGGTACGAACTCGAAAGAATGGTATGAACTCGTACGAGTATGTACAATATGGGCCAAATCGTACGATTTGGTCCAAACTGGTACGAAATCACACGAAATGGAATGAAATGGTACAAATAGGTACGAAATCGGACGAACTGGTACGAACTCGTACGAGTTTGTACAATATGGGCCAAATCGTACGATTTGCTCCGAACTGGTACGAAATCACATGAAATGGTATGAAATGGTACAAACAGGTACGAACTCGTACGAAACTCGTACGAGTATGTACAATATGGGCCAAATCGTACGATTTGGTCCGGACTGGTACGAAATCACATGAAATGGTACAAATAGTTACGAAATCGTACGAACTGGTACCAACTCGTACGAGTTGGTAAAATATGGGCCAAATCGTACAATTTGGTCCGAGCTGGTACGAAATCACACGAGATGGTATGAATAGGTACGAACTAGTACGAACTCTAAAAAATGGTACGAAATCTTACCAGTTTATACAATATGGGCCAAATCGTACGATTTGGTCCGAACTGGTACGAAATCATATGAAATTGTATGAAATGCTACAAACAGGTACGAAATCGTACGAACGGGTACGAACTCGAAAAAATGGTACGAACTCGTACGAGTCTGTACAATATGGGCCAAATTGTACGACTTGGTCCGAACTGTTACGAAATCACACGAAATGGTGTTAATAGGTACGAAATCGTACGAAATGGTAGGAATTAGTACGAACTCGAATAAATGGTACGTAATCGTACCAGTTTATACTATATTGGCCAAATCGTACGATTTGGTCCGAATTGGTACGAAATCATACGAAATGGTATGAAATAGTACAAATAGGTACGAAATCGTACGAACAGGTACGAACTCGAAAAAAAGGTACGAACTCGTATGAGTCTGTACAATATGGGCCAAATCGTACGATATGGTCCGAACTGGTACGAAATCACACGAAATGGTATGAAATGGTACAAACAGGTACGAAATCGTACGAACTCGTACGAGTATGTACAATATGGGCCAAATTGTACGATTTTGTCCGAAATGGTACAAATAGGTACGAAATCATACGAACAGGTACGAACTCGAAAAAATGGTACGAACTCGTATGAGTCTGTACAATATGGGCCAAATGCTACGAACATGTACGAAATCACACGAAATGGTATGAAATTGTACAAACAGATACGAAATCGTACGAACTCGTACGAGTATGTACAATATGGGCCAAATTTCACGATCTGGTCCGAACAGGTACGAAATCACACGAAATGGTGTTAATAGGTACGAAATCATACGAAATGGTATGAACTAGTACTAACTCGAAAAACTGGTACGAAATCGTACCAGTTTATACAATATCGGCCAAATCGTACGATTTGGTCCGAACTGGTACGAATTCAAACAAAATGGTATGAAATGGAACAAACAGGTACGAAATCGTACGAACGGGTATAAACTCGTACGAGTTTGTACAATATGGGCCAAATAGTAGGATTTGATCCGAACTGGTACGAATAGGTACGAAACCGTACAAAATGGTATGAACTAGTACGAACTCAAAAAGATGGTTCGAAATCGTACCCGTTTATACAATATGGGATAAATCGTACGATTTGGTCCGAACTGGTACGAAATCACACGAAATGGTATGAAATGGTACAAACAGGTACGAAATCCTGCGAACAGGTACGAACTCAAAAAAATGGTACGAACCCGTACGAGTATGTACAATATGGGCCAAACCGTACGATTTCGTCCGAACTGGTACGAAATCACACGAAATGGTATGAAATGGTACAAACAGGTACGAACTCGCACGAGTATGTACAATATGGTCCGAAGAAGTACGAAATCAAACGAAATGGTGTTAAGAGGTACGAAATCGTACGAAATGGTATGAACTAGTACGAACTCGATAAAATGGTACGAAATCGTACCAGTTTATACAATATGGGCCAAATCGTACGATTTGGTCTAAACTGGTATGAAATCAAACGAAATGGTATGAAATGGAACAAACAGGTACGAAATCGTACGAACGGGTATAAACTCGTACGAGTTTGTACAATATGGGCCAAATAGTAGGATTTGATCCGAACTGGTATGAACAGGTACGAAACCGTACAAAAAGGTATGAACTACCACGAACTGATTTGATCCGAACTGGTACGAACAGGTACGAAACCGTACAAAATGGTATGAACTAGTACAAACTCAAAAAAATGATTCGAAATCGTACCAGTTTATACAGTATGGGATAAATCGTACGATTTGGTCCGAACTGGTACGAAATCACACGAAATGGTATGAAATAGAACAAACAGGTACGAACTCGTACGAGTATGTACAATATGGGCCAAATCGTGCGATTTGGTCCGGATTGGTACGAAATCACATGAAATGGTACAAATAGTTACGAAATCGTACGAACTGGTACGAAATCACACGAGATGGTATGAATAGGTACGAAATGGTACGAACTAGTACGAACTCTAAAAAATGGTACGAAATCTTACCAGTTTATACAATATGGGCCAAATCGTACTATTTGGTCCGAACTGGTACGAAATCACACGGAAATGGTATGAAATGGTACAAATAGGGTACGAAATCGTACGAACTCGTACGAGTATGTACAATATGGGCCAAATTGTACGATTTTGTCCGAACTGGTACGAAATCATACGAAATGGAACAAATAGGTACGAAATCATACGAACAGGTACGAACTCGAAAAAAATGGTACGAACTCGTATGAGTCTGTACAATATGGGCCAAACCATACGAACTTGTACGAAATCGCACGAAATGGTACAAACAGGTACGAAATCGTACGAACTCGTACGAGTGTGTACAATATGGGCCAAATTTCACGATCTGGTCCGAACAGGTACGAAATCACACGAACTGGTGTTAATAGGTACGAAATCGTACGAAATGGTATGAACTAGTACGAACTCGAAAAACTGGTACGAAATCGTACCAGTTTATACAATATCGGCCAAATCGTACGATTTGGTCCGAACTGGTACGAATTCAAACGAAATGGTATGAAATGGAACAAACAGGTACGAAATCGTACGAACGGGTATAAACTCGTACGAGTTTGTACAATATGGGCCAAATAGTGGGATTTGATCCGAACTGGTACGAACAGGTACGAAACCGTACAAAATGGTATGAACTAGTACGAACTCAAAAAAATGGTTCGAAATCGTACCCGTTTATACAATATGGGATAAATCGTACGATTTGGTCCGAACTGGTACGAAATCACACGAAATGGTATGAAATGGTACAAACAGGTACGAAATCCTGCGAACAGGTACGAACTCAAAAAAATGGTATGAACCCGTACGAGTATGTACAATATGGGCCAAACCGTACGATTTCGTCCGAACTGGTACGGAATCACACGAAATGGTATGAAATGGTACAAACAGGTACAAACAGGTACGAACTCGTACGAGTATGTACAATATGGGCCAAATTGTACGATCTGGTCCGAACAAGTACGAAATCACACGAAATGGTGTTAATAGGTACGAAATCGTACGAAATGGCATGAACTAGTACGAACTCGATAAAATGGTACGAAATCGTACCAGTTTATACAATATGGGCCAAATCGTACGATTTGGTCCGAACTGGTACGAAATCACATGAAATGGTATAAGGTACAATCATGTACGAAATTGTACTAACTGGTACGAACTCGAAAGAATGGTATGAACTCGTACGAGTATGTACAATATGGGCCAAATCGTACGATTTGGTCCAAACTGGTACGAAATCACACGAAATGGAATGAAATGGTACAAATAGGTACGAAATCGGACGAACTGGTACGAACTCGTACGAGTTTGTACAATATGGGCCAAATCGTACGATTTGCTCCGAACTGGTACGAAATCACATGAAATGGTATGAAATGGTACAAACAGGTACGAACTCGTACGAAACTCGTACGAGTATGTACAATATGGGCCAAATCGTACGATTTGGTCCGGACTGGTACGAAATCACATGAAATGGTACAAATAGTTACGAAATCGTACGAACTGGTACCAACTCGTACGAGTTGGTAAAATATGGGCCAAATCGTACAATTTGGTCCGAGCTGGTACGAAATCACACGAGATGGTATGAATAGGTACGAACTAGTACGAACTCTAAAAAATGGTACGAAATCTTACCAGTTTATACAATATGGGCCAAATCGTACGATTTGGTCCGAACTGGTACGAAATCATATGAAATTGTTTGAAATGCTACAAACAGGTACGAAATCGTACGAACGGGTACGAACTCGAAAAAATGGTACGAACTCGTACGAGTCTGTACAATATGGGCCAAATTGTACGACTTGATCCGAACTGTTACGAAATCACACGAAATGGTGTTAATAGGTACGAAATCGTACGAAATGGTAGGAATTAGTACGAACTCGAATAAATGGTACGAAATCGTACCAGTTTATACAATATTGGCCAAATCGTACGATTTGGTCCGAATTGGTACGAAATCATACGAAATGGTATGAAATAGTACAAATAGGTACGAAATCGTACGAACAGGTACGAACTCGAAAAAAAGGTACGAACTCGTATGAGTCTGTACAATATGGGCCAAATCGTACGATATGGTCCGAACTGGTACGAAATCACACGAAATGGTATGAAATGGTACAAACAGGTACGAAATCGTACGAACTCGTACGAGTATGTACAATATGGGCCAAATTGTACGATTTTGTCCGAAATGGTACAAATAGGTACGAAATCATACGAACAGGTACGAACTCGAAAAAATGGTACGAACTCGTATGAGTCTGTACAATATGGGCCAAATGCTACGAACATGTACGAAATCACACGAAATGGTATGAAATTGTACAAACAGATACGAAATCGTACGAACTCGTACGAGTATGTACAATATGGGCCAAATTTCACGATCTGGTCCGAACAGGTACGAAATCACACGAAATGGTGTTAATAGGTACGAAATCATACGAAATGGTATGAACTAGTACTAACTCGAAAAACTGGTACGAAATCGTACCAGTTTATACAATATCGGCCAAATCGTACGATTTGGTCCGAACTGGTACGAATTCAAACAAATGGTATGAAATGGAACAAACAGGTACGAAATCGTACGAACGGGTATAAACTCGTACGAGTTTGTACAATATGGGCCAAATAGTAGGATTTGATCCGAACTGGTACGAATAGGTACGAAACCGTACAAAATGGTATGAACTAGTACGAACTCAAAAAGATGGTTCGAAATCGTACCCGTTTATACAATATGGGATAAATCGTACGATTTGGTCCGAACTGGTACGAAATCACACGAAATGGTATGAAATGGTACAAACAGGTACGAAATCCTGCGAACAGGTACGAACTCAAAAAAATGGTACGAACCCGTACGAGTATGTACAATATGGGCCAAACCGTACGATTTCGTCCGAACTGGTACGAAATCACACGAAATGGTATGAAATGGTACAAACAGGTACGAACTCGCACGAGTATGTACAATATGGTCCGAAGAAGTACGAAATCAAACGAAATGGTGTTAAGAGGTACGAAATCGTACGAAATGGTATGAACTAGTACGAACTCGATAAAATGGTACGAAATCGTACCAGTTTATACAATATGGGCCAAATCGTACGATTTGGTCTAAACTGGTATGAAATCAAACGAAATGGTATGAAATGGAACAAACAGGTACGAAATCGTACGAACGGGTATAAACTCGTACGAGTTTGTACAATATGGGCCAAATAGTAGGATTTGATCCGAACTGGTATGAACAGGTACGAAACCGTACAAAAAGGTATGAACTACCACGAACTGATTTGATCCGAACTGGTACGAACAGGTACGAAACCGTACAAAATGGTATGAACTAGTACGAACTCAAAAAAATGATTCGAAATCGTACCAGTTTATACAGTATGGGATAAATCGTACGATTTGGTCCGAACTGGTACGAAATCACACGAAATGGTATGAAATAGAACAAACAGGTACGAACTCGTACGAGTATGTACAATATGGGCCAAATCGTGCGATTTGGTCCGGATTGGTACGAAATCACATGAAATGGTACAAATAGTTACGAAATCGTACGAACTGGTACGAAATCACACGAGATGGTATGAATAGGTACGAAATGGTACGAACTAGTACGAACTCTAAAAAATGGTACGAAATCTTACCAGTTTATACAATATGGGCCAAATCGTACTATTTGGTCCGAACTGGTACGAAATCACACGAAATGGTATGAAATGGTACAAATAGGTACGAAATCGTACGAACTCGTACGAGTATGTACAATATGGGCCAAATTGTACGATTTTGTCCGAACTGGTACGAAATCATACGAAATGGAACAAATAGTTACGAAATCATACGAACAGGTACGAACTCGAAAAAAATGGTACGAACTCGTATGAGTCTGTACAATATGGGCCAAACCGTACGAACTTGTACGAAATCGCACGAAATGGTATGAAATGGTACAAACAGGTACGAAATCGCACGAACTCGTACGAGTGTGTACAATATGGGCCAAATTTCACGATCTGGTCCGAACAGGTACGAAATCACACGAACTGGTGTTAATAGGTACGAAATCGTACGAAATGGTATGAACTAGTACGAACTCGAAAAAATGGTACGAAATCGTACCAGTTTATACAATATGGGCCAAATCGTACGATTTGGTCCGAACTGGTACGAAATCACATGAAATGGTATAAGGTACAATCATGTACGAAATTGTACTAACTGGTACGAACTCGAAAGAATGGTATGAACTCGTACGAGTATGTACAATATGGGCCAAATCGTACGATTTGGTCCAAACTGGTACGAAATCACACGAAATGGAATGAAATGGTACAAATAGGTACGAAATCGGACGAACTGGTACGAACTCGTACGAGTTTGTACAATATGGGCCAAATCGTACGATTTGCTCCGAACTGGTACGAAATCACATGAAATGGTATGAAATGGTACAAACAGGTACGAACTCGTACGACACTCGTACGAGTATGTACAATATGGGCCAAATCGTACGATTTGGTCCGGACTGGTACGAAATCACATGAAATGGTACAAATAGTTACGAAATCGTACGAACTGGTACCAACTCGTACGAGTTGGTAAAATATGGGCCAAATCGTACAATTTGGTCCGAGCTGGTACGAAATCACACGAGATGGTATGAATAGGTACGAACTAGTACGAACTCTAAAAAATGGTACGAAATCTTACCAGTTTATACAATATGGGCCAAATCGTACGATTTGGTCCGAACTGGTACGAAATCATATGAAATTGTTTGAAATGCTACAAACAGGTACGAAATCGTACGAACGGGTACGAACTCGAAAAAATGGTACGAACTCGTACGAGTCTGTACAATATGGGCCAAATTGTACGACTTGATCCGAACTGTTACGAAATCACACGAAATGGTGTTAATACGTGCGAAATCGTACGAAATGGTAGGAATTAGTACGAACTCGAATAAATGGTACGTAATCGTACCAGTTTATACAATATTGGCCAAATCGTACGATTTGGTCCGAATTGGTACGAAATCATACGAAATGGTATGAAATAGTACAAATAGGTACGAAATCGTACGAACAGGTACGAACTCGAAAAAAAGGTACGAACTCGTATGAGTCTGTACAATATGGGCCAAATCGTACGATTTGGTCCGAACTGGTACGAAATCACACGAAATGGTATGAAATGGTACAAACAGGTACGAAATCGTACGAACTCGTACGAGTATGTACAATATGGGCCAAATTGTACGATTTTGTCCGAAATGGTACAAATAGGTACGAAATCATACGAACAGGTACGAACTCGAAAAAATGGTACGAACTCGTATGAGTCTGTACAATATGGGCCAAATGCTACGAACATGTACGAAATCACACGAAATGGTATGAAATTGTACAAACAGATACGAAATCGTACGAACTCGTACGAGTATGTACAATATGGGCCAA
The DNA here is from genome assembly GCA_039519185.1 of Astragalus membranaceus. NCBI lineage: Eukaryota > Viridiplantae > Streptophyta > Magnoliopsida > Fabales > Fabaceae > Astragalus > Astragalus membranaceus. The sequence continues at coordinate 59,157,387 of CM076850.1, read as the reverse complement.
ATTTCACGATCTCGTCCGAACAGGTAGGAAATCACACGAAATGGTGTTAATAGGTACGAAATAATACGAAATGGTATGAACTAGTACTAACTCGAAAAACTGGTACGAAATCGTACCAGTTTATACAATATCGGCCAAATCGTACGATTTGGTCCGAACTGGTACGAATTCAAACAAAATGGTATGAAATGGAACAAACAGGTACGAAATCGTACGAACGGGTATAAACTCGTACGAGTTTGTACAATATGGGCCAAATAGTAGGTTTTGATCCGAACTGGTACGAATAGGTACGAAACCGTACAAAATGGTATGAACTAGTACGAACTCAAAAAGATGGTTCGAAATCGTACCCGTTTATACAATATGGGATAAATCGTACGATTTGGTCCGAACTGGTACGAAATCACACGAAATGGTATGAAATGGTACAAACAGGTACGAAATCCTGCGAACAGGTACGAACTCAAAAAAATGGTACGAACCCGTACGAGTATGTACAATATGGGCCAAACCGTACGATTTCGTCCGAACTGGTACGAAATCACACGAAATGGTATGAAATGGTACAAACAGGTACGAACTCGCACGAGTATGTACAATATGATCCGAAGGAGTACGAAATCACACGAAATGGTGTTAATAGGTACGAAATCATACGAAATGGTATGAACTAGTACGAACTCGATAAAATGGTACGAAATCGTACCAGTTTATACAATATGGGCCAAATCGTACGATTTGGTCTAAACTGGTATGAAATCAAACGAAATGGTATGAAATGGAACAAACAGGTACGAAATCGTACGAACGGGTATAAACTCGTACGAGTTTGTACAATATGGGCCAAATAGTAGGATTTGATCCGAACTGGTATGAACAGGTACGAAACCGTACAAAAAGGTATGAACTACCACGAACTGATTTGATCCGAACTGGTACGAACAGGTACGAAACCGTACAAAATGGTATGAACTAGTACGAACTCAAAAAAATGATTCGAAATCGTACCAGTTTATACAGTATGGGATAAATCGTACGATTTGGTCCGAACTGGTACGAAATCACACGAAATGGTATGAAATAGAACAAACAGGTACGAACTCGTACGAGTATGTACAATATGGGCCAAATCGTACGAGTATGTACAATATGGGCCAAATCGTGGCGAATCAAATTGATTAAAGAACCATGACTTATCACTCACCTTCTCATCTATTTCTTGAGTGTGGCGTCAATATCCTTCTTTTAAGTCTCATCATCAACGCGGTCTTTCCTAGTTTGCCATCATTTGGTATCAAAGCTTAGGTTCTACTCACTATTTTTTTGTTCATGATGGAGGGAAGGCAAAGGGATTATGGTATATACATTAGAGATTTTGTGATGGATCCTGCATATGTGAAATACCTTTATGAAAATGGGCTAAAAAAAGAGGCAGAAAGAGTAGAAAAGTTAGCCTTCAGAGAAAAGAAGAAACTGAGAGAAAAAAAATTAGAGGAGAAAATAGAAAGAGTGATTGCAGAAATATTTTGTGACCATCTTTGTAAAGTCCAAGAGTCACCAACCATTCACTCTAATATTTCTTTGTCTAGTTCTAATACTATTCAATTTACTCAAGTATCTTTATCTCCAATGGAGGTAGAAGAGGAAGTAGAGGAAGAGACAATTTCTACTTCTGAGAGAGAACAAAAGATAATCAAAGAAATAGAGGAAGAACTACAGAAAAATACTGTTGGTGATATTGTGAAAGATTGGAAGTTTGCAAAGGGGAAGAAAAAGAATGCATTTAAAAACCAAAGGGGAATGAAAACTTGTAGAATTTTTTTAAATAACCCTTTAGTTTATTATGCAGGTTTGGATTTGAGGACAAATCCTTTCGAAGAATGGGAGAATGATGAGAGCCCGAGTTCCCTAAGCATGTGGAAGGAATTCTATAAAGAAAAATATTCAGCTCCAACATTTTAGAAGCCAAAACACATCAATAAGAAGCACTCATGGAATACCTAATATTTCCTATTTTATTTTTAATTTTCGTATTTAATTTTAATTAAATAATTTTAGGTGTCTTTTGATCTTTCCTAAGTTAGTTTGTGGGTTTTAAAGGCTTGTAAAGTCATTATGATGACTAGTGGAGTTTTATTTTTATAATTATGTTTATTTACTAGGTATTGAATAATGTAAATGCACTTATCAATTTATTTGATAAATGCATGATAGTGGAAATTTATTTAGTTTATTTAAAGACTCACTTTAGGTTTCCAAAGGTTGTGAGTTTAGCCTATAAATAAGGATCTTTTGTACTACACAAATCAGATTATGAATATGAATGAAAATTGAGTTTCCTCCATTTGTGAGAGCTTCCCTTGTGTTCTTGGGTTAAAGAACCAAATTGATCTTATCAAGGCAACTTGTGGCGATCAAAACCCATGACTTATCACTCACCTTCTCATCTATTTCTTGAGTGTGGCGTCAATATCCTTCTTTTAAGTCTCATCATCAACGCGGTCTTTCCTAGTTTGCCATCATTTGGTATCAAAGCTTAGGTTCTACTCACTATTTTTTTGTTCATGATGGAGGGAAGGCAAAGGGATTATGGTATATACATTAGAGATTTTGTGATGGATCCTGCATATGTGAAATACCTTTATGAAAATGGGCTAAAAAAAGAGGCAGAAAGAGTAGAAAAGTTAGCCTTCAGAGAAAAGAAGAAACTGAGAGAAAAAAAATTAGAGGAGAAAATAGAAAGAGTGATTGCAGAAATATTTTGTGACCATCTTTGTAAAGTCCAAGAGTCACCAACCATTCACTCTAATATTTCTTTGTCTAGTTCTAATACTATTCAATTTACTCAAGTATCTTTATCTCCAATGGAGGTAGAAGAGGAAGTAGAGGAAGAGACAATTTCTACTTCTGAGAGAGAACAAAAGATAATCAAAGAAATAGAGGAAGAACTACAGAAAAATACTGTTGGTGATATTGTGAAAGATTGGAAGTTTGCAAAGGGGAAGAAAAAGAATGCATTTAAAAACCAAAGGGGAATGAAAACTTGTAGAATTTTTTTAAATAACCCTTTAGTTTATTATGCAGGTTTGGATTTGAGGACAAATCCTTTCGAAGAATGGGAGAATGATGAGAGCCCGAGTTCCCTAAGCATGTGGAAGGAATTCTATAAAGAAAAATATTCAGCTCCAACATTTTAGAAGCCAAAACACATCAATAAGAAGCACTCATGGAATACCTAATATTTCCTATTTTATTTTTAATTTTCGTATTTAATTTTAATTAAATAATTTTAGGTGTCTTTTGATCTTTCCTAAGTTAGTTTGTGGGTTTTAAAGGCTTGTAAAGTCATTATGATGACTAGTGGAGTTTTATTTTTATAATTATGTTTATTTACTAGGTATTGAATAATGTAAATGCACTTATCAATTTATTTGATAAATGCATGATAGTGGAAATTTATTTAGTTTATTTAAAGACTCACTTTAGGTTTCCAAAGGTTGTGAGTTTAGCCTATAAATAAGGATCTTTTGTACTACACAAATCAGATTATGAATATGAATGAAAATTGAGTTTCCTCCATTTGTGAGAGCTTCCCTTGTGTTCTTGGGTTAAAGAACCAAATTGATCTTATCAAGGCAACTTGTGGCGATCAAAACCCATGACTTATCACTCACCTTCTCATCTATTTCTTGAGTGTGGCGTCAATATCCTTCTTTTAAGTCTCATCATCAACGCGGTCTTTCCTAGTTTGCCATCATTTGGTATCAAAGCTTAGGTTCTACTCACTATTTTTTTGTTCATGATGGAGGGAAGGCAAAGGGATTATGGTATATACATTAGAGATTTTGTGATGGATCCTGCATATGTGAAATACCTTTATGAAAATGGGCTAAAAAAAGAGGCAGAAAGAGTAGAAAAGTTAGCCTTCAGAGAAAAGAAGAAACTGAGAGAAAAAAAATTAGAGGAGAAAATAGAAAGAGTGATTGCAGAAATATTTTGTGACCATCTTTGTAAAGTCCAAGAGTCACCAACCATTCACTCTAATATTTCTTTGTCTAGTTCTAATACTATTCAATTTACTCAAGTATCTTTATCTCCAATGGAGGTAGAAGAGGAAGTAGAGGAAGAGACAATTTCTACTTCTGAGAGAGAACAAAAGATAATCAAAGAAATAGAGGAAGAACTACAGAAAAATACTGTTGGTGATATTGTGAAAGATTGGAAGTTTGCAAAGGGGAAGAAAAAGAATGCATTTAAAAACCAAAGGGGAATGAAAACTTGTAGAATTTTTTTAAATAACCCTTTAGTTTATTATGCAGGTTTGGATTTGAGGACAAATCCTTTCGAAGAATGGGAGAATGATGAGAGCCCGAGTTCCCTAAGCATGTGGAAGGAATTCTATAAAGAAAAATATTCAGCTCCAACATTTTAGAAGCCAAAACACATCAATAAGAAGCACTCATGGAATACCTAATATTTCCTATTTTATTTTTAATTTTCGTATTTAATTTTAATTAAATAATTTTAGGTGTCTTTTGATCTTTCCTAAGTTAGTTTGTGGGTTTTAAAGGCTTGTAAAGTCATTATGATGACTAGTGGAGTTTTATTTTTATAATTATGTTTATTTACTAGGTATTGAATAATGTAAATGCACTTATCAATTTATTTGATAAATGCATGATAGTGGAAATTTATTTAGTTTATTTAAAGACTCACTTTAGGTTTCCAAAGGTTGTGAGTTTAGCCTATAAATAAGGATCTTTTGTACTACACAAATCAGATTATGAATATGAATGAAAATTGAGTTTCCTCCATTTGTGAGAGCTTCCCTTGTGTTCTTGGGTTAAAGAACCAAATTGATCTTATCAAGGCAACTTGTGGCGATCAAAACCCATGACTTATCACTCACCTTCTCATCTATTTCTTGAGTGTGGCGTCAATATCCTTCTTTTAAGTCTCATCATCAACGCGGTCTTTCCTAGTTTGCCATCATTTGGTATCAAAGCTTAGGTTCTACTCACTATTTTTTTGTTCATGATGGAGGGAAGGCAAAGGGATTATGGTATATACATTAGAGATTTTGTGATGGATCCTGCATATGTGAAATACCTTTATGAAAATGGGCTAAAAAAAGAGGCAGAAAGAGTAGAAAAGTTAGCCTTCAGAGAAAAGAAGAAACTGAGAGAAAAAAAATTAGAGGAGAAAATAGAAAGAGTGATTGCAGAAATATTTTGTGACCATCTTTGTAAAGTCCAAGAGTCACCAACCATTCACTCTAATATTTCTTTGTCTAGTTCTAATACTATTCAATTTACTCAAGTATCTTTATCTCCAATGGAGGTAGAAGAGGAAGTAGAGGAAGAGACAATTTCTACTTCTGAGAGAGAACAAAAGATAATCAAAGAAATAGAGGAAGAACTACAGAAAAATACTGTTGGTGATATTGTGAAAGATTGGAAGTTTGCAAAGGGGAAGAAAAAGAATGCATTTAAAAACCAAAGGGGAATGAAAACTTGTAGAATTTTTTTAAATAACCCTTTAGTTTATTATGCAGGTTTGGATTTGAGGACAAATCCTTTCGAAGAATGGGAGAATGATGAGAGCCCGAGTTCCCTAAGCATGTGGAAGGAATTCTATAAAGAAAAATATTCAGCTCCAACATTTTAGAAGCCAAAACACATCAATAAGAAGCACTCATGGAATACCTAATATTTCCTATTTTATTTTTAATTTTCGTATTTAATTTTAATTAAATAATTTTAGGTGTCTTTTGATCTTTCCTAAGTTAGTTTGTGGGTTTTAAAGGCTTGTAAAGTCATTATGATGACTAGTGGAGTTTTATTTTTATAATTATGTTTATTTACTAGGTATTGAATAATGTAAATGCACTTATCAATTTATTTGATAAATGCATGATAGTGGAAATTTATTTAGTTTATTTAAAGACTCACTTTAGGTTTCCAAAGGTTGTGAGTTTAGCCTATAAATAAGGATCTTTTGTACTACACAAATCAGATTATGAATATGAATGAAAATTGAGTTTCCTCCATTTGTGAGAGCTTCCCTTGTGTTCTTGGGTTAAAGAACCAAATTGATCTTATCAAGGCAACTTGTGGCGATCAAAACCCATGACTTATCACTCACCTTCTCATCTATTTCTTGAGTGTGGCGTCAATATCCTTCTTTTAAGTCTCATCATCAACACGGTCTTTCCTAGTTTGCCATCATTTGGTATCAAAGCTTAGGTTCTACTCACTATTTTTTTGTTCATGATGGAGGGAAGGCAAAGGGATTATGGTATATACATTAGAGATTTTGTGATGGATCCTGCATATGTGAAATACCTTTATGAAAATGGGCTAAAAAAAGAGGCAGAAAGAGTAGAAAAGTTAGCCTTCAGAGAAAAGAAGAAACTGAGAGAAAAAAAATTAGAGGAGAAAATAGAAAGAGTGATTGCAGAAATATTTTGTGACCATCTTTGTAAAGTCCAAGAGTCACCAACCATTCACTCTAATATTTCTTTGTGTAGTTCTAATACTATTCAATTTACTCAAGTATCTTTATCTCCAATGGAGGTAGAAGAGGAAGTAGAGGAAGAGACAATTTCTACTTCTGAGAGAGAACAAAAGATAATCAAAGAAATAGAGGAAGAACTACAGAAAAATACTGTTGGTGATATTGTGAAAGATTGGAAGTTTGCAAAGGGGAAGAAAAAGAATGCATTTAAAAACCAAAGGGGAATGAAAACTTGTAGAATTTTTTTAAATAACCCTTTAGTTTATTATGCAGGTTTGGATTTGAGGACAAATCCTTTCGAAGAATGGGAGAATGATGAGAGCCCGAGTTCCCTAAGCATGTGGAAGGAATTCTATAAAGAAAAATATTCAGCTCCAACATTTTAGAAGCCAAAACACATCAATAAGAAGCACTCATGGAATACCTAATATTTCCTATTTTATTTTTAATTTTCGTATTTAATTTTAATTAAATAATTTTAGGTGTCTTTTGATCTTTCCTAAGTTAGTTTGTGGGTTTTAAAGGCTTGTAAAGTCATTATGATGACTAGTGGAGTTTTATTTTTATAATTATGTTTATTTACTAGGTATTGAATAATGTAAATGCACTTATCAATTTATTTGATAAATGCATGATAGTGGAAATTTATTTAGTTTATTTAAAGACTCACTTTAGGTTTCCAAAGGTTGTGAGTTTAGCCTATAAATAAGGATCTTTTGTACTACACAAATCAGATTATGAATATGAATGAAAATTGAGTTTCCTCCATTTGTGAGAGCTTCCCTTGTGTTCTTGGGTTAAAGAACCAAATTGATCTTATCAAGGCAACTTGTGGCGATCAAAACCCATGACTTATCACTCACCTTCTCATCTATTTCTTGAGTGTGGCGTCAATATCCTTCTTTTAAGTCTCATCATCAACGCGGTCTTTCCTAGTTTGCCATCATTTGGTATCAAAGCTTAGGTTCTACTCACTATTTTTTTGTTCATGATGGAGGGAAGGCAAAGGGATTATGGTATATACATTAGAGATTTTGTGATGGATCCTGCATATGTGAAATACCTTTATGAAAATGGGCTAAAAAAAGAGGCAGAAAGAGTAGAAAAGTTAGCCTTCAGAGAAAAGAAGAAACTGAGAGAAAAAAAATTAGAGGAGAAAATAGAAAGAGTGATTGCAGAAATATTTTGTGACCATCTTTGTAAAGTCCAAGAGTCACCAACCATTCACTCTAATATTTCTTTGTCTAGTTCTAATACTATTCAATTTACTCAAGTATCTTTATCTCCAATGGAGGTAGAAGAGGAAGTAGAGGAAGAGACAATTTCTACTTCTGAGAGAGAACAAAAGATAATCAAAGAAATAGAGGAAGAACTACAGAAAAATACTGTTGGTGATATTGTGAAAGATTGGAAGTTTGCAAAGGGGAAGAAAAAGAATGCATTTAAAAACCAAAGGGGAATGAAAACTTGTAGAATTTTTTTAAATAACCCTTTAGTTTATTATGCAGGTTTGGATTTGAGGACAAATCCTTTCGAAGAATGGGAGAATGATGAGAGCCCGAGTTCCCTAAGCATGTGGAAGGAATTCTATAAAGAAAAATATTCAGCTCCAACATTTTAGAAGCCAAAACACATCAATAAGAAGCACTCATGGAATACCTAATATTTCCTATTTTATTTTTAATTTTCGTATTTAATTTTAATTAAATAATTTTAGGTGTCTTTTGATCTTTCCTAAGTTAGTTTGTGGGTTTTAAAGGCTTGTAAAGTCATTATGATGACTAGTGGAGTTTTATTTTTATAATTATGTTTATTTACTAGGTATTGAATAATGTAAATGCACTTATCAATTTATTTGATAAATGCATGATAGTGGAAATTTATTTAGTTTATTTAAAGACTCACTTTAGGTTTCCAAAGGTTGTGAGTTTAGCCTATAAATAAGGATCTTTTGTACTACACAAATCAGATTATGAATATGAATGAAAATTGAGTTTCCTCCATTTGTGAGAGCTTCCCTTGTGTTCTTGGGTTAAAGAACCAAATTGATCTTATCAAGGCAACTTGTGGCGATCAAAACCCATGACTTATCACTCACCTTCTCATCTATTTCTTGAGTGTGGCGTCAATATCAGAGCAAGGTTCTAGTTTGTTCAACAATTTCAAGCTTTGTGTATTATTTTCTTTGCTTTTGAGTCAAAAAAAAAATATATCAAAAAAAAAAAAAAACAAATTCTGGTTGTTTGTCTTCCCTAGCCTAAATTTTCCTTTCTTCTTCTAATCCTTTAAACTTTGTTTTCCAAGACTTTGTTTTTCCTTCCAAAGCTTTTTGTGTGTGTGGATTATTATTTGAAATTGTTTTCTTTGTTTTGATCATTTTTCTGGTTTCTTTAAAGAACTGTGAGAGTTATGGATGCTCAAAATCGTTTACTTTTTGATGCCCTCACGGCAAAAATGAGAGAACTTTTGAAAGAGGAAGTGGAAGGTATACAGGAGAGAATTGATCAATTAGAAAATAGACAAAATAATAGTGATGAGGAGGGTCGGAGGAGAAGACGTGATGAACCTAGAGAAGATAGGTTGGGTGGTATAAAAATTAAAGTACCACAGTTTGTTGGGAAAAATGATGCTGATGTGTATTTGGAATGGGAGACCAAAATTGAACAAATTTTTTTCCTGTAGCAATTACACTGATCTTCAAAAAGTGCAGGTTGCTTCTATTGAATTTACAGATTATGCTTTGGTGTGGTGGGACCAATTGACGAAGGAGAGGAGAAGGCACGATGAGCCAGCCATTGCCACATGGGAGGAGATGAAGAGGCTCATGAGGAAGAGATTCATTCCATCATACTACAACAGAGAGTTGCACAACAAATTACAGCGACTCACCCAAGGCAACAAAAGTGTTGATGAGTACTATAAGGAGATGGAGGTGGCGAAAATTAGAGCAAATGTGGAGGAGGATGAAGAAGCAACCATGGCCAGATTCTTGCATGGTCTAAATCGTGATATTAGTGACATAGTGGAACTACAACACTATGTTCAAATAGACGATTTGGTTCATCAAGCCACAAAAATAGAACAACAACTCAAGAGGAAGGGCCAAATAAGAAGAAGCTCAACTACTACCAATTCTCAAAATTGGAAGAGCAGTGTTAAGAGTGAAGGAAGTTCATCATCCAAAGAAACCACGGCTGACCCAAAAGGTAAAAACACTACAACTAGTCCTTCTCAAGTTGTTTCAACTAATCGGGTTGTCAAGTGTTTCAAGTGCCAAGGATTAGGACACATAGCTTCACAGTGTCCTACCAAAAGAGTTATGCTTTTAGAGGAGGTTACAGAGGAGGATGAAAGGGATGAAGAGTATGAAGGGGATTTGGAGGAGGAGGAGACCCAAATGCCTAGTGGAGAGTTACTTATGATGAGAAGGTTGTTGGAGGTCGTTGTAAAGGAGGAGGATACAACACAAAGGGAGAACATATTTCACTCAAGGTGCCTCGTACAAGGCAAGGTATGTTCCCTTATTATTGATGGTGGGAGTTGTACCAATGTTGCTAGCACAAGGTTGGTTTCTAAGCTTCAACTAGAAACTAAACCACATCCCAAACCATATAGACTTCAATGGCTTGTCAATGATATTGAAATGATTGTTGATAAGATAGTAGAAATTTCTTTTTCAATTGGTGTGTATGAGGATGTGGCTGTTTGTGATGTAGTTCATATGGAGGCTAGCCATCTCTTGTTGGGAAGGCCTTGGCAATTTGATAAAAATGCCAATCATGAAGGGCGTACCAACAAGTACTCTTTTGTTCATCGTGGAAAACGTATTGTATTGGCTCCTTTGGGTCCAAGTGAGGTGAGAGATGATCAAAAAGTATTGAGAGAAAAATATGAAAAAGAAAAAGAAAAAGATAAAGAAAAAGAAAAAGAAGAAAAGATCGCCAAAGAAAAAGAGAGAAAAAAGAGTGCAAAAAAAAATATTGATGAAAAAAAAGAAAGTTTGATGGCGACAAAAGGGGAGGTTAAAAGTGCTATTCTTGCAAGTCAGCCCCTATATTTGCTTTTTAGCAAAGAGGTGGCTTTGCTAGAAAATTTATCTAACACTCAAGAAATGCCAAGTTGCATAAATTCTCTTTTGCAGGAATTTGAGGAATTGTTCCCTAAAGAGGTACCAAGTGGGTTACCACCTTTGAGAGGGATTGAGCACCACATTGACCTCGTTCCAGGGGCCGCTTTGCCTATTAGGCCAGCCTACCGGAGCAACCCACAACAAACACAAGAGATACAAAAACAAGTGGCTGAGTTGGTAAGTAAAGGTTGGGTAAGAGAAAGCTTAAGCCCATGTGCTGTCCCTGTTATTTTAGTTCCAAAAAAAGATGGTAGTTGGAGAATGTGCACTGATTGTAGGGCTGTTAACAATATCACCGTCAAGTATAGGCACCCAATACCTAGGTTAGATGACTTGCTTGATGAATTGTTTGGTGCATGTTTATTTTCCAAAATTGATTTGAAAAGTGGATATCATCAAATTAGGATAAGAGAAGGGGATGAGTGGAAAACTGCTTTCAAAACTAAATATGGTTTATATGAATGGTTAGTTATGCCTTTTGGCTTAACTAATGCACCTAGCACTTTCATGAGATTAATGAACCATGTTTTGAGGGAATTTTTGGGAAAATTTGTTGTTGTATATTTTGATGATATCTTGATATATAGCAAAAATTTAGAGGACCATTGCATTAATCTAAGGGCTGTTTTAAATGTGCTAAGAAAAGAAATCTTATTTGCAAACTTGGAAAAATGTGTTTTTTGCACGGATCAAGTTGTTTTCCTAGGTTTTGTCATCAGCTCTCAAGGAGTACATGTGGATGAAGCAAAGGTGAAGGCAATCCAAGAGTGGCCAACGCCCAAAAGTGTGACTGAGGTAAGAAGTTTTCATGGTTTAGCAAGTTTCTATAGGAGGTTTGTCAAGGACTTTAGTACTATTGCTGCACCTCTTAATGAAATTGTTAAAAAAGAAATCGGTTTTAAATGGGGTGAGAAACAAGAACAAGCTTTTTCTATCCTGAAAGAAAAGCTCACCCAAGCACCAATTCTAGCATTGCCTAATTTTTTAAAATCTTTTGAAATTGAGTGTGATGCTTCCAATGTGGGAATTGGGGCTGTTTTGATGCAAGAAGGTCATCCAATTGCTTATTTTAGTGAGAAATTAAAAGGGGCTGCCCTAAATTACTCAACTTATGATAAGGAATTGTATGCCTTAGTAAGGGCATTGCAAACATGGCAACATTATTTGCTGCCCAAAGAATTTGTCATTCATAGTGATCATGAGTCCTTGAAGTATCTAAAAGGACAAGGTAAGTTGAACAAGAGGCATGCTAAATGGGTCGAATTTTTGGAGCAATTTCCTTATGTGATTAAGCATAAGAAGGGTAAAGCCAATGTTGTGGCTGATGCATTGTCAAGAAGGTACGCCTTACTCTCTACCCTTGAAACTAAAATTTTTGGTCTTGAACACATTAAGGAATTGTATCAGCATGATCTTGATTTTTCTGTTAAGTATGCTGGATGTGTGCATGCTGCCCATAATGGATTTTTTAGGCACAATGATTATTTGTTTAAAGAAAAAAGGTTGTGTGTGCCAAAAGGATCCATTAGAGAGCTCTTAGTCAAAGAGGCGCATGAGGGGGGCTTAATGGGACATTTTGGTGTTCCTAAAACTTTGGAAATTTTGAAAGAGCATTTTTATTGGCCTCACATGAAAGTTGATGTGCAAAAATATTGTGAAAGATGCATTGTTTGCAAGAGGGCCAAATCCAAAGTTATGCCCCATGGCTTATATACTCCATTGCCTGTTCCTGAATACCCTTGGATTGACCTTTCCATGGACTTTGTCTTAGGCTTACCTAGAACAAAGAATGGGAAAGACTCTATTTTTGTTGTTGTGGACAGGTTCTCAAAGATGGCGCATTTTATTCCATGCAAAAAGGCAGATGATGCTTGCCATGTTGCTGACTTGTTTTTCAAAGAAGTGGTGCGCCTACATGGCTTACCAAAAAGCATAGTGTCCGACCGAGACACTAAATTTTTAAGCCACTTCTGGAGGACTTTGTGGGGTAAGGTGGGAACTAAGTTACTATTCTCTACAACTTGTCATCCTCAAACTGATGGGCAAACTGAGGTAGTAAACCGAACTCTCTCTACTCTTTTAAGGGCTGTGCTTTCAAAGAACTTGAAAATGTGGGAAACATGGCTGCCACATGTTGAATTTGCTTATAATAGGGTTGTCCATAGTACCACAAATCACTCACCATTTGAGATTGTGTATGGTTATAATCCTTTAACTCCTCTTGATCTTTTACCATTACCTAACACATCTCTTTTGAAGCATAAAGATGGCAAGGCCAAAGCTGAATTTGTTAGGAATTTGCATGAGAAAATCAAAATGCAAATTGAAAAGAAAAATGAGGGCTATGCCAAAAATGCCAATAAAGGGCGCAAACAAGTTATCTTTGAACCCGGGGATTGGGTTTGGGTTCATATGAGGAAAGAAAGGTTTCCAACACAGAGGAAATCCAAACTAATGCCTAGGGGTGATGGTCCTTTTCAAGTGGTTGCCAAAGTGAATAATAATGCATATAAAGTGGACCTACCCGGTGAGTATGGTGTTAGTGCCACTTTTAATGTTGCTGACTTATCTCCTTTTGATGCAGGTGATGAAGATTTCAATTCGAGGTCGAATTCTTCTCAAGAGGGAGGGAATGATGAGGACATAGAGCATCAAGATGCCTTGCAAAGCTTAGGAGGTCCAATAACTAGAGCAAGGACAAGGAGAGTCCAAGAAAGTCTAGTCCAGTTCATCACCAAGGCAAATTCAAATGAGGGCAAGGAAGTAGTTGCACCAAAAACCATGCTTGTCATACAAGCTATGGAGAAGGCGCTAGTTGCATGACTTAAAAGGAGTTTCTATTTTAATTGAATAAAATTGCATGTGACCAATTGATATATTTGGGAACCATGCACTTAGTTAATTTATTTTTGGTGTGTTTAATCCACTTCAAGTGGTGTAGGAGTCACATACTCCAAGTGTGGAGATAGAGTCAATAATTGTTGGAATCAAAGAAAGGCATTCATGACAATCAAAGCCAAGGAGTTACAAGACAATAGGATTAATTCTCCAACATCTCATCAAAGGCACATTAAGGAGAGAGGAGTTACAAGACAATGGAATTTATTCTACAACATCTCATTATTAGTGCATCAAAGAGTGTAATTTCCATTAATATGTGTTTGTGTAACAACTCCTAGACTTGAATTGCTTGTAATTACTTGTAATTGAGTTTTATTACACTAGCTTAGGATTCCTATTAGCTAATTTCGAAATTAGCATAGGCTTAGGGTATTGTAATAGCTTTTGGTCTTCTTTCTTTGTAACAACAAGCACTCTCTTATTACAAATAGAGAGTGTAAGTGTAGCTGAAGTTTTTAACAAAGATTTTAACAACATTTTGAGTTCATACTCTCTAGGTTCTGGATTGGACCAAACTTTGATCATATCAAGAACTCCTTTTCTTGTGGTGATCCTCACATTCATAGGCTTATCCTAGTCTTGGATTAGACAAGGTGGCGCCCCTTTCCTTTCATTCCATTTCTTTCACCAAATTCACACCAATTGTTAACTAGTGTGAGCATAAGCACTACTTTACAAAGACCACGAAAATTTCAAGTTTCCTTTTCCATTTTCTTCCATCCTAAACCCAAAAATACAAAAACATAAGAAACAACCAGACTTTCTATTGAAAATCAAAGAAATGACCAATTTTCACCACAAGGTTGTCATCAACAAGTGACAATCACCAAGGAGCTATTGGCGTGGGGTCCTTTGCTAGCCATCATCAAGGACTGAGTTTAATTACTTGGCTATTTTAAGTCATTTAATTGTTACTTGGCTGTTTTGTTTTAGTCATTTAATCACCAAATTAAGACAAATAAATCAGCCATTTGAATCCTATTCTGATCGGTTACAAAGGAGCAAATAAGGAGCATTAAAGACAATTCAAGCCAGCCATTGGAAAAGGAGTTACATAGCTGATAGAATAATGTCATGTTATTACTAGTTTAATTGCTTTTATGTTGCACTTTAAATAAGCTAAATATTTAGCACTATGTTTCGGCTATATATGCCATGTATGCTGGCCATTTTGGAATATATAGAATTCAGTTCAAGAACATAGAATTTGTGTCTACATTTTCGAAAGGTTATTTGCAAGCGTCGTCTTGAGAATAATCCGATTAGCTCAATTGGTGTTGAGTGCTAATCTCTTTGTTAAACTATTGGTGTAGGTTAACATTGCATATCCCTTCTTATCCCACTAAAAACATTCGACAAACACTTCAAAGAATTCGACTAACACTTCACAGCATTCGACAAGCACTTCAAAGAATTCGACTAATACTTCACAGCCTTCGACTAACACTTCACAGAATTCGACTAATATGGGTTGTACCTAGTACATTCGATATTGGTTGTTTGCTTCCGCTACCCTTACGAATTAAAGCACTCTAATTCGTATCATTTGTGGTATCAAAGCTTCGGCTTTGAATCCTTGTTACGTGACAATGGTGGATTTCAACAGCGATGAGTTCATGGACAGATTGCGTGAAGCCTTAAGGGGCGTCGATTTGGGAGATGAACGATGGAGGCCTAGAAGGGGTGAACCACGTCCAAACGTGGATGAGTTCAAATTCAACGAGCTACCTGAATTCAATGGCAGTGCAGACCCGGAGGTTTATTTGGAATGGGAGCGCAAGATCGACAGAATGTTTGACTTCAAAGATCTTGACGATGAGAAGCGTTGTAAGTATGCTATTCTGAAACTTAGCAAAAGTGCATCGTTGTGGTATGAGGGTTTGAAGGCTAAAAGAATACGAGATAGGAAGGAGAAAATCAGTTCTTGGGAGTCCTTGAAAAGAAAGTTGCGCAAAAGGTATGTGCCATCGAACCACAGATTGAACTTGTATAAGAAGATTTCAGATTTAGTACAAGGCAAAATGAGTGTTGCCGAGTACATGGATGAATTCCAAAACCTATGTTTAATGGGTGAGTTGGAGGAAAATGAAGAGCAAAGAATGAGTCGTTTTCTTCGTGGCCTAAATAAGAACATAGCATTTGCTGTTGAGCTATGTAATTATACTGATTTCGACACTTTGTGCACCTTGTGCTTAAAGATTGAAAATCAAAATAAGAGCAGATATAATGCTGGGAGTTCAAGTGGTTGGTCCAAGGGAGGTGCGTCGAGTAGTGCAAATGCAGCCCCTAACACTAAGCCAAATGTGACTCAACCAAAACAAGGTGAGCCTACTCCTAAACAGTCTAGTGTTGCACCCAAAAAGACTAGCCTGTCGAAGGTTAGGTGTTTTAAGTGTCAAGGCTTTGGACACTTTGCTAGAGCTTGCCCTAATCAACGAGTTGTGACCCTCAGAGAGGCAGTTAGCATGCGTGATGAGTTGGCTAAGGAAGAGGAAGAATCTGGTGGCACTGTTGACATGGATGGACCTGAAATTGTTGAAGACGCCGAGGATGAGGTAGAAGAATATGAACCTCCCATCTATGATACTTTGGTGCTTAGAACTTTACAAACTAAAACTGTGCCCTTGGCTGGGGACCAAAGGGATCAAATCTTCTACACTAAGTGTCAAGTGAAGGATAAATGGTGTAGTGTCATTGTGGATGGAGGTAGTTGTACCAATGCAGCTTCACCTGAAATGGTGTCCAAGTTAGGATTACTCACAACAAAACATCCTAAACCTTATGCATTACATTGGTTGGACAATGGGAGTAGTATAAAAGTTACAAAACAGGTTCGTGTGGGGTTAACCATGGGGTCTTATGTTGATGAGATCTTGTGTGATGTTGTGCCTATGGATGCAAGTCATATACTTTTGGGACGTCCTTGGCAATCTGATAGAGATGTGACGCATAGAGGAAGATCAAATGAGTATGAATTGAACTACAAAGGCAAGAGGATTGTGCTGAAACCTATGGCATCAAATGAAGTCCGTTCCATGACTACAAAAAGAGGTAAAAGTCCTAGCCTCACTATGTATGCTACTGAAAATGAAGTGAAAAATGCTATTGATAATGGTGAATTAGTTTACATGTTGGTTGCAAAGAATGCTAAACAGGATGATATTGAAACTCCTCTTAAACAACAATTGGAAGCTGTCTTGAATGAGTATGAAGATGTGTTTCCAAATGAACTACCAATTGGTTTACCACCTGTTCGTGGAATTGAGCATCAAATTGATCTAATGCCGGGAGCTCCATTACCAAACAAGGCTGCCTATAGGTGTAATCCGGAGGAGACAAAAGAGTTGCAACGGCAAATTGAAGAATTGATCCGTATGGGTTATGTGCGTGAATCAATGAGCCCTTGTGCTGTCCCAACGTTGTTGGTTCCTAAGAAGGATGGTTCATGGAGAATGTGTATTGATAGTAGGGCGGTGAACAACATAACCATCAAATGTCGTTTTCCCATTCCAAGGTTAGATGATATGCTTGATGAGTTACATGGGTCGGTTATATTCTCAAAAATCGATCTAAGGAGTGGGTATCACCAAATCAGAATGCGTGAAGGTGATGAATGGAAGACGGCATTCAAGACCAAGCATGGTCTATATGAATGGTTGGTTATGCCATTTGGGCTCACGAATGCGCCTAGCACCTTCATGAGGCTCATGAACGAAGTACTCAAGCCATTTTTGGGTAAGTTTGTTGTTGTTTACCTTGACGATATATTGGTGTATAGCAGGTCTAGTGAGGAGCATTTCACTCATTTGAAACAAATCTTTGAAACCCTAAGAGCACAAAAACTCTATGGGAAGAAGGAGAAGTGTGACTTCTTGGTGGAAAGTGTGGTGTTTCTTGGATATGTTGTGTCTAAAGATGGAGTATCGGTTGATCAAACAAAGGTGGATGCTATCAAAACATGGCCAAGTCCTACAACAGTTTCGGAGGTGAGATCTTTCCATGGTCTTGCATCATTTTATCGACGTTTTATACAGAATTTCAGCACTATAACAAGCCCTATTACTGAATGTTTGAAGAAGGGTGCATTTGTGTGGAATGAGTGAGCACAAAAGGCTTTTGAATTGATTAAGTTAAAGCTTTGTGAAGCTCCTGTTTTAGCCTTGCCTGACTTCACTCAACCATTTGAGGTTGAATGTGATGCTAGTGGAGTTGGCATTGGAGCTGTTTTGATACAAAACAAAAGGCCTATAGCTTATTTCTCGGAGAAACTTGGGGGAGCTCGATTGAACTATTGCACCTATGACAAGGAATTCTATGCCATTGTAAGAGCTCTTGATCATTGGAGTCATTATTTGCGTTCTAACCACTTTGTGTTGCATTCAGATCACGAGTCTTTAAAGTATATCAACGGACAACAAAAGTTGAGTCCAAGGCATGCTAAATGGGTTGAATTTCTTCAATCTTTTAATTTCTCTTCAAAATACAAAGATGGTAAAAGTAACGTGGTGGCTGATGCACTTTCAAGGAGGTATGCTTTGATTTCAATTCTCGAAACTCGTTTACTTGGTTTTGAGACTTTGAAAGATTATTATAAAGAGGATATAGATTTTGGTGAGATATACTCTAACTGTGAAAATGGAGCATTTGGAAAGTACATAATGCAGGGTGGATTTTTGTTCAAAGGGAATCGACTTTGCATTCCAAGGCATCCAATTCGTGAGTTACTAGTTCGTGAGGCTCATGGTGGGGGTTTGGCTGGTCACTTTGGCATCACAAAAACTCTAGAGATTTTAAAAGAACACCTTCATTGGCCAAAGATGTTAGGAGATGTGCAAAAGGTCATTAGCAAGTGTGTTACTTGTCATATGGCAAAGAGTTCTTTCAAACCAGGAGCATATATTCCATTACCAACACCTAGTGGTCCTTGGATGGACGTGAGCATGGATTTTATTGTGGCTTTGCCCCGCACCCAGCAAGGTACAGATGCTATTATGGTTGTTGTTGATAGGTTTTCAAAGATGGCACACTTTGTAGCTTGTCACAAAACAGATGATGCTAGTAACGTTGCTGATTTGTACTTTCGTGAGATTGTACGCTTACATGGAGTTCCTAAAACTATTGTTTCCGGTCGTGATTCAAAGTTTTTGAGTTATTTTTGGAATACATTATGGAGGAAATTGGGTACTAAGTTGTTGTTTAGTACTTCCCATCACCCTCGTACGAATTGGTATGAACTAGTACGAACTCGAAAAAATGGTACGAAATCGTACCAGTTTATACAATATCGGCCAAATCGTACGATTTGGTCCGAACTGGTACGAATTCAAACGAAATGGTATGAAATGGAACAAACAGGTACGAAATCGTACGAACGGGTATAAACTCGTACGAGTTTGTACAATATGGGCCAAATAGTGGGATTTGATCCGAACTGGTACGAACAGGTACGAAACCGTACAAAATGGTATGAACTAGTACGAACTCAAAAAAATGGTTCGAAATCGTACCCGTTTATACAATATGGGATAAATCGTACGATTTGGTCCGAACTGGTACGAAATCACACGAAATGGTATGAAATGGTACAAACTGGTACGAAATCCTGCGAACAGGTACGAACTCAAAAAAATGGTACGAACCCGTACGAGTATGTACAATATGGGCCAAACCGTACGATTTCGTCCGAACTGGTACGGAATCACACGAAATGGTATGAAATGGTACAAACAGGTACAAACAGGTACGAACCGGTACGAGTATGTACAATATGGGCCAAATTGTACGATCTGGTCCGAACAAGTACGAAATCACACGAAATGGTGTTAATAGGTACGAAATCGTATGAAATGGCATGAACTAGTACGAACTCGATAAAATGGTACGAAATCGTACCAGTTTATACAATATGGGCCAAATCGTACGATTTGGTCCGAACTGGTACGAAATCACATGAAATGGTATAAGGTACAATCATGTACGAAATTGTACTAACTGGTACGAACTCGAAAGAATGGTATGAACTCGTACGAGTATGTACAATATGGGCCAAATCGTACGATTTGGTCCAAACTGGTACGAAATCACACGAAATGGAATGAAATGGTACAAATAGGAACGAAATCGGACGAACTGGTACGAACTCGTACGAGTTTGTACAATATGGGCCAAATCGTACGATTTGCTCCGAACTGGTACGAAATCACATGAAATGGTATGAAATAGTACAAACAGGTACAAACTCGTACGAGTATGTACAATATGGGCCAAATCGTACGATTTGGTCCGGACTGGTACGAAATCACATGAAATGGTACAAATAGTTACGAAATCGTACGAACTGGTACCAACTCGTACGAGTTGGTAAAATATGGGCCAAATCGAACAATTTGGTCCGAGCTGGTACGAAATCACACGAGATGGTATGAATAGGTACGAACTAGTACGAACTCTAAAAAATGGTACGAAATCTTACCAGTTTATACAATATGGGCCAAATCGTACGATTTGGTCCGAACTGGTACGAAATCATATGAAATTGTTTGAAATGCTACAAACAGGTACGAAATCGTACGAACGGGTACGAACTCGAAAAAATGGTACGAACTCGTACGAGTCTGTACAATATGGGCCAAATTGTACGACTTGATCCGAACTGTTACGAAATCACACGAAATGGTGTTAATAGGTACGAAATCGTACGAAATGGTAGGAATTAGTACGAACTCGAATAAATGGTACGTAATCGTACCAGTTTATACAATATTGGCCAAATCGTACGATTTGGTCCGAATTGGTACGAAATCATACGAAATGGTATGAAATAGTACAAATAGGTACGAAATCGTACGAACAGGTACGAACTCGAAAAAAAGGTACGAACTCGAATGAGTCTGTACAATATGGGCCAAATCGTACGATTTGGTCCGAACTGGTACGAAATCACACGAAATGGTATGAAATGGTACAAACAGGTACGAAATCGTACGAACTCGTACGAGTATGTACAATATGGGCCAAATTGTACGATTTTGTCCGAAATGGTACAAATAGGTACGAAATCATACGAACAGCTACGAACTCGAAAAAATGGTACGAACTCGTATGAGTCTGTACAATATGGGCCAAATGCTACGAACTTGTACGAAATCACAAGAAATGGTATGAAATTGAACAAACAGGTACGAAATCGTACGAACTCGTACGAGTATGTACAATATGGGCCAAATTTCACGATCTGGTCCGAAATCACACGAAATGGTGTTAATAGGTACGAAATCATACGAAATGGTATGAACTAGTACTAACTCGAAAAACTGGTACGAAATCGTACCAGTTTATACAATATCGGCCAAATCGTACGATTTGGTCCGAACTGGTACGAATTCAAACAAAATGGTATGAAATGGAACAAACAGGTACGAAATCGTACGAACGGGTATAAACTCGTACGAGTTTGTACAATATGGGCCAAATAGTAGGATTTGATCCGAACTGGTACGAATAGGTACGAAACCGTACAAAATGGTATGAACTGGTACGAACTCAAACAAAATGGTATGAAATGGAACAAACAGGTACGAAATCGTACTAACGGGTATAAACTCGTACGAGTTTGTACAATATAGGCCAAATAGTAGGATTTGATCCGAACTGGTATGAACAGGTAAGAAACCGTACAAAAAGGTATGAACTACCACGAACTGATTTGATCCGAACTGGTACGAACAGGTACGAAACCGTACAAAATGGTATAAACTAGTACGAACTCAAAAAAATGATTCAAAATCGTACCAGTTTATACAGTATGGGATAAATCGTACGATTTGGTCCGAACTGGTACGAAATCACACGAAATGGTATGAAATAGTACAAACAGGTACGAACTCGTACGAGTATGTACAATATGGGCCAAATCGGGCGATTTGGTCCGGATTGGTACGAAATCACATGAAATGGTACAAATAGTTACGAAATCGTACGAACTGGTACCAACTCGTACGAGTTGTTAAAATAAGGGCCAAATCGTACAATTTGGTCCGAACTGGTACGAAATCACACGAGATGGTATGAATAGGTACGAAATGGAACGAACTAGTACGAACTCTAAAAAATGGTACGAAATCTTACCAGTTTATACAATATGGGCCAAATCGTACTATTTGGTCCGAACTGGTACGAAATCACACGAAATGGTATGAAATGGTACAAATAGGTACGAAATCGTACGAACTCGTACGAGTATGTACAATATGGGCCAAATTGTACGATTTTGTCCGAACTGGTACGAAATCATACGAAATGGAACAAATAGGTACGTAATCATACGAACAGGTACGAACTCGAAAAAAATGGTACGAACTCGTATGAGTCTGTACAATATGGGCCAAACCGTACGAAGTTGTACGAAATCGCACGAAATGGTATGAAATGGTACAAACAGGTACGAAATCGTACGAACTCATACGAGTGTGTACAATATGGGCCAAATTTCACGATCTGGTCCGAACAGGTACGAAATCACACGAACTGGTGTTAATAGGTACGAAATCGTACGAAATGGTATGAACTAGTACGAACTCGAAAAAATGGTACGAAATCGTACCAGTTTATACAATATCGGCCAAATCGTACGATTTGGTCCGAATTCAAACGAAATGGTATGAAATGGAACAAACAGGTACGAAATCGTACGAACGGGTATAAACTCGTACGAGTTTGTACAATATATGCCAAATAGTGGGATTTGATCCGAACACGTACGAAACCGTACAAAATGGTATGAACTAGTACGAACTCAAAAAAATGGTTCGAAATCGTACCCGTTTATACAATATGGGATAAATCGTACGATTTGGTCCAAACTGGTACGAAATCACACGAAATGGTATGAAATGGTACAAACAGTTACGAAATCCTGCGAACAGGTACGAACTCAAAAAAATGGTACGAACCCGTACGAGTATGTACAATATGGGCCAAACCGTACGATTCGTCCGAACTGGTACGGAATCACACGAAATGGTATGAAATGGTACAAACAGGTACAAACAGGTACGAACTCGTACGAGTATGTACAATATGGGCCAAATTGTACGATCTGGTCCGAACAAGTACGAAATCACACGAAATGGTGTTAATAGGTACGAAATCGTACGAAATGGCATGAACTAGTACGAACTCGATAAAATGGTACGAAATCGTACCAGTCTATACAATATGGTCCGAACTGGTACGAAATCACACGAAATGGTATGAAATAGAACAAACAGGTACGAACTCTTACTAGTATGTACAATATGGGCCAAATCGTGCGATTTGGTCCGGATTGGTACGAAATCACATGAAATGGTACAAATAGTTACGAAATCGTACGAACTGGTACGAAATCATACGAGATGGTATGAATAGGTACGAAATGGTACGAACTAGTACGAACTCTAAAAATTGGTACGAAATCTTACCAGTTTATACAATATGGGCCAAATCGTACTATTTGGTCCGAACTGGTACGAAATCACACGAAATGGTATGAAATGGTACAAATAGGTACGAAATCGTACGAACTCGTACGAGTATGTACAATATGGGCCAAATTGTACGATTTTGTCCGAACTGGTACGAAATCATACGAAATGGAACAAATAGGTACGAAATCATACGAACAGGTACGAACTCGAAGAAAATGGTACGAACTCGTATGAGTCTGTACAATATGGGCCAAACCGTACGAACTTGTACGAAATCGCACGAAATGGTATGAAAGGGTACAAACAGGTACGAAATCGTACGAGCTCGTACGAGTGTGTACAATATGGGCCAAATTTCACGATCTGGTCCGAACAGGTACGAAATCACACGAACTGGTGTTAATAGGTACGAAATCGTACGAAATGGTATGAACTAGTACGAACTCGAAAAAATGGTACGAAATCGTACCAGTTTATACAATATCGGCCAAATCGTACGATTTGGTCCGAACTGGTACGAATTCAAACGAAATGGTATGAAATGGAACAAACAGGTACGAAATCGTACGAACGGGTATAAACTCGTACGAGTTTGTACAATATGGGCCAAATAGTGGGATTTGATTCGAACTGGTACGAACAGGTACGAAACCGTACAAAATGGTATGAACTAGTACGAACTCAAAAAAATGGTTCGAAATCGTACCCGTTTATACAATATGGGATAAATCGTACGATTTGGTCCGAACTGGTACGAAATCACACGAAATGGTATGAAATGGTACAAACAGGTACGAAATCCTGCGAACAGGTACGAACTCAAAAAAATGGTACGAACCCGTACGAGTATGTACAATATGGGCCAAACCGTACGATTTCGTCCGAACTGGTACGGAATCACACGAAATGGTATGAAATGGTACAAACAGGTACAAACAGGTACGAACCGGTACGAGTATGTACAATATGGGCCAAATTGTACGATCTGGTCCGAACAAGTACGAAATCACACGAAATGGTGTTAATAGGTACGAAATCGTACGAAATGGCATGAACTAGTACGAACTCGATAAAATGGTACGAAATCGTATCAGTTTATACAATATGGGCCAAATCGTACGATTTGATCCGAACTGGTACGAAATCACATGAAATGGTATAAGGTACAATCATGTACGAAATTGTACTAACTGGTACGAACTCGAAAGAATGGTATGAACTCGTACGAGTATGTACAATATGGGCCAAATCGTACGATTTGGTCCAAACTGGTACGAAATCACACGAAATGGAATGAAATGGTACAAATAGGTACGAAATCGGACGAACTGGTACGAACTCGTACGAGTTTGTACAATATGGGCCAAATCGTACGATTTGCTCCGAACTGGTACGAAATCACATGAAATTGTATGAAATGGTACAAACAGGTACAAACTCATACGAAACTCGTACGAGTATGTACAATATGGGCCAACTCGTACGATTTGGTACGGACTGGTACGAAATCACATGAAATGGTACAAATAGTTACGAAATCGTACGAACTGGTACCAACTCGTACGAGTTGGTAAAATATGGGCCAAATCGTACAATTTGGTCCGAGCTGGTACGAAATCACACGAGATGGTATGAATAGGTACGAACTAGTACGAACTCTAAAAAATGGTACGAAATCTTACCAGTTTATACAATATGGGCCAAATCGTACGATTTGGTCCGAACTGGTACGAAATCATATGAAATTGTTTGAAATGCTACAAACAGGTACGAAATCGTACGAACGGGTACGACCTCGAAAAAATGGTACGAACTCGTACGAGTCTGTACAATATGGGCCAAATTGTACGACTTGATCCGAACTGTTACGAAATCACACGAAATGGTGTTAATAGGTACGAAATCGTACGAAATGGTAGGAATTAGTACGAACTCGAATAAATGGTACGTAATCGTACCAGTTTATACAATATTGGCCAAATCGTACGATTTGGTCCGAATTGGTACGAAATCATACGAAATGGTATGAAATACTACAAATAGGTACGAAATCGTACGAACAGGTACGAACTCGAAAAAAAGGTACGAAGTCGTATGAGTCTGTACAATATGGGCCAAATCGTACGATTTGGTCCGAACTGGTACGAAATCACACGAAATGGTATGAAATGGTACAACCAGGTACGAAACCGTACGAACTCGTACGAGTATGTACAATATGGGCCAAATTGTACGATTTTGTCCGAAATGGTACAAATAGGTACGAAATCATACGAACAGGTACGAACTCGAAAAAATGGTACGAACTCGTATGAGTCTGTACAATATGGGCCAAATGGTACGAACTTGTACGAAATCACACGAAATGGTATGAAATTGTACAAACAGGTACGAAATCGTACGAACTCGTACGAGTATGTACAATATGGGCCAAATTTCACGATCTGGTCCGAACAGGTACGAAATCACACGAAATGGTGTTAATAGGTACGAAATCATACGAAATGGTATGAACTAGTACTAACTCGAAAAACTGGTACGAAATCGTACCAGTTTATACAATATCGGCCAAATCGTACGATTTGGTCCGAACTGGTACGAATTCAAACAAAATGGTATGAAATGGAACAAACAGGTACGAAATCGTACTAACGGGTATAAACTCGTACGAGTTTGTACAATATAGGCCAAATAGTAGGATTTGATCCGAACTGGTATGAACAGGTAAGAAACCGTACAAAAAGGTATGAACTACCACGAACTGATTTGATCCGAACTGGTACGAACATGTACGAACTCAAAAAAATGATTCAAAATCGTACTAGTTTATACAGTATGGGATAAATCGTACGATTTGGTCCGAACTGGTACGAAATCACACGAAATGGTATGAAATAGTACAAACAGGTACGAACTCGTACGAGTATGTACAATATGGGCCAAATCGGGCGATTTGGTCCGGATTGGTACGAAATCACATGAAATGGTACAAATAGTTACGAAATCGTACGAACTGGTACCAACTCGTACGAGTTGTTAAAATAAGGGCCAAATCGTACAATTTGGTCCGAACTGGTACGAAATCACACGAGATGGTATGAATAGGTACGAAATGGAACGAACTAGTACGAACTCTAAAAAATGGTACGAAATCTTACCAGTTTATACAATATGGGCCAAATCGTACTATTTGGTCCGAACTGGTACGAAATCACACGAAATGGTATGAAATGGTACAAATAGGTACGAAATCGTACGAACTTGTACGAGTATGTACAATATGGGCCAAATTGTACGATTTTGTCCGAACTGGTACGAAATCATACGAAATGGAACAAATAGGTACGAAATCATACGAATAGGTACGAACTCGAAAAAAATGGTACGAACTCGTATGAGTCTGTACAATATGGGCCAAACCGTACGAACTTGTACGAAATCGCACGAAATGGTATGAAATGGTACAAACAGGTACGAAATCGTACGAACTCGTACGAGTGTGTACAATATGGGCCAAATTTCACGATCTGGTCCGAACAGGTACGAAATCACACGAACTGGTGTTAATAGGTACGAAATCGTACGAAATGGTATGAACTAGTACGAACTCGAAAAAATGGTACGAAATCGTACCAGTTTATACAATATCGGCCAAATCGTACGATTTGGTCCGAACTGGTACGAATTCAAACGAAATGGTATGAAATGGAACAAACAGGTACGAAATCGTACGAACGGGTATAAACTCGTACGAGTTTGTACAATATATGCCAAGTAATGGGATTTGATCCGAACACGTACGAAACCGTACAAAATGGTATGAACTAGTACGAACTCAAAAAAATGGTTCGAAATCGTACCCGTTTATACAATATGGGATAAATCGTACGATTTGGTCCGAACTAGTACGAAATCACACGAAATGGTATGAAATGGTACAAACAGTTACGAAATCCTGCGAACAGGTACGAACTCAAAAAAATGGTACGAACCCGTACGAGTATGTACAATATGGGCCAAACCGTACGATTCGTCCGAACTGGTACGGAATCACACGAAATGGTATTAAATGGTACAAACAGGTACAAACAGGTACGAACTCGTACGAGTATGTACAATATGGGCCAAATTGTACGATCTGGTCCGAACAAGTACGAAATCACACGAAATGGTGTTAATAGGTACGAAATCGTACGAAATGGCATGAACTAGTACGAACTCGATAAAATGGTACGAAATCGTACCAGTTTATACAATATGGGCTAAATCGTACGATTTGGTCCGAACTGGTACGAAATCACATGAAATGGTATAAGGTACAATCATGTACGAAATTGTACTAACAGGTACGAACTCGAAAGAATGGTATGAACTCGTACGAGTATGTACAATATGGGCCAAATCGTACGATTTGGTCCAAACTGGTACGAAATCACACGAAATGGAATGAAATGGTACAAATAGGTACGAAATCGGACGAATTGGTACGAACTCGTACGAGTTTGTACAATATGGGCCAAATCGTACGATTTGCTCCGAACTGGTACGAAATCACATGAAATGGTATGAAATGGTACAAACAGGTATGAACTCGTACGAAACTCGTACGAGTATGTACAATATGGGCCAAATCGTACGATTTGGTCCGGACTGGTACGAAATCACATGAAATGGTACAAATAGTTACGAAATCGTACGAACTGGTACCAACTCGTACGAGTTGGTAAAATATGGGCCAAATCGTACAATTTGGTCCGAGCTGGTACGAAATCACACGAGATGGTATGATTAGGTACAAACAGGTACGAAGTCGTACGAACTCGTACGAGTATGTACAATTTGGGCCAAATTGTACGATTTTGTCCGAAATGGTACAAATAGGTACGAAATCATACGAACAGGTACGAACTCGAAAAAATGGTACGAACTCGTATGAGTCTGTACAATATGGGCCAAATGGTACGAACTTGTACGAAATGGTATGAAATCGTACAAACAGGTACGAACTCGTACGAGTATGTACAATATGGGCCAAATTTCAGGATCTGGTCCGAACAAGTACGAAATCACACGAAATGGTGTTAATAGGTACGAAATCATTCGAAATGGTATGAACTAGTACTAACTCGAAAAACTGGTACGAAATCGTACCAGTTTATACAATATCGGCCAAATCGTACGATTTGGTCCGAACTGGTACGAATTCAAACAAAATGGTATGAAATGGAACAAACAGGTACGAAATCGTACGAACGGGTACGAAACCGTACAAAATGGTACAAAATGGTATGAACTAGTACGAACTCAAAAAAATGGTTCGAAATCGTACCCGTTTATACAATATGGGATAAATCGTACGATTTGGTCCGAACTGGTACGAAATCACACGAAATGGTATGAAATGGTACAAAGAGGTACGAAATCCTACGAACAGGTACGAACTCAAAAAAATGGTACGAACCCGTACGAGTATGTACAATATGGGCCAAACCGTACGATTTCGTCCGAACTGGTACGAAATCACACGAAATGGTATGAAATGGTACAAACAGGTAGAAACAGGTACAAACAGGTACGAACTCGCACGAGTATGTACAATATGGGCCAAATTGTACGATCTAGTCCGAAGAAGTACGAAATCACACGAAATGGTGTTAATAGGTACGAAATCGTACGAAATGGTATGAACTAGTACGAACTCGATAAAATGGTACGAAATCGTACCAGTTTATACAATATGGGCCAAATCGTACGATTTGGTCTGAACTGGTATGAAATCAAACGAAATGGTATGAAATGGAACAAACATTTACGAAATCGTACGAACGGGTATATACTCGTACGAGTTTGTACAATATGGGCCAAATAGTAGGATTTGATCCGAACTGGTATGAGCAGGTACGAAACCGTACAAAAAGGTATGAACGACCACGAACTGATTTGATCCGAACTGGTACGAACAGGTACGAAACCGTACAAAATGGTATGAACTAGTACGAACTCAAAAAAATGATTCGAAATCGTACCAGTTTATACAGTATGGGATAAATCGTACGATTTGGTCCGAACTGGTACGAAATCACACGAAATGGTATGAAATAGTACAAACAGGTACGAACTCGTACAAGTATGTACAATATGGGCCAAATCGTGCGATTTGGTCCGGATTGTTACGAAATCACATGAAATGGTACAAATAGTTACGAAATCGTACGAACTGGTACCAACTTGTACGAGTTGTTAAAATAAGGGCCAAATCGTAAAATTTGGTCCGAACTGGTACGAAATCACACGAGATGGTATGAATAGGTACGAAATGGTACGAACTAGTACGAACTCTAAAAAATGGTACGAAATCTAACCAGTTTATACAATATGGGCCAAATCGTACTATTTGGTCCGAACTGGTACGAAATCTTATGAAATTGTATGAAATGGTACAACCAGGTACGAAATCGTACGAACGGGTACGAACTCGAAAAAATGGTACGAACTCGTACGAGTCTGTACAATATGGGCCAAATTGTACGACTTGGTCCGAACGGTTACGAAATCATACGAAATGGTGTTAATAGGTACGAAATCGTACGAAACGGTATGAATTAGTACGAACTCGAATAAATGGTACGAAATCGTACCAGTTTATACAATATTGGCCAAATCGTACGATTTGGTCGGAATTGGTACGAAATCATACGAAATGGTATGAAATAGTACAAATAGGTACGAAATCGTACGAACAGTTACGAACTTGAAAAAAAGGTAAGAACTCGTATGAGTCTGTACAATATGGGCCAAATCGTACGATTTGGTCCGAACTCGTACGAAATCACACGAAATGGTATGAAATGGTACAAACAGGTACGAAATCGTACGAGTATGTACAATATGGGCCAAATTGTACGATTTTGTCCGAAATGGTACAAATAGGTACGAAATCGTACGAGTCTGTACAATATGGGCCAAATGGTACGAACTTGTACGAAATCACACGAAATGGTATGAAATTGTACAAACAGGTACGAAATCGTACGAGTATGTACAATATGGGCCAAATTTCACGATCTGGTCTGAGCAGGTACGAAATCACACGAAATGGTGTTAATAGGTACGAAATCATACGAAATGGTATGAACTAGTACGAATTCGAAAAACTGGTACGAAATCGTACCAGTTTATACAATATCGGCCAAATCGTACGATTTGGTCCGAACTGGTACGAATTCAAACGAAATGGTATGAAATGGAACAAACAGGTACGAAATCCTATGAACGGGTATAAACTCGTACGAATTTGTACAATATGGGCCAAATAGTAGGATTTGATCCGAACTGGTACGAACAGGTACGAAACCGTACAAAATGGTATGAACTAGTACGAACTCAAAAAAATGGTTCGAAATCGTACCCAACATACAATATGGGATAAATCGTACGATTTGGTCCGAACTGGTACGAAATCACACGAAATGGTATGAAGTCGTACAAACAGGTACGAAATCATACGAACAGGTACGAACTCAAAAAAATGGTACGAACCCGTACGAGTATGTACAATATGGGCCAAACCGTACGATTTCGTCCGAACTGGTACGAAATCACACGAAATGGTATGAAATGGTACAAACAGGTATGAAATCGTACGAACTAGTACGAACTCGTACGATTTGGTCCGAACTCGTACGATTTGAGCATAAGTGCCATTCTACAAAATGGGCCAAATCGTACGATTTGGTCCGAACTGGTATGAAATCAAACGAAATGGTATGAAATGGAACAAACAGGTACGAAATCGTACGAACGGGTACCAACTCGTACGAGTTTGTACAATATGGGCCAAATAGTAGGATTTGATCCGAACTGGTATGAACAGGTACGAAACCGTACAAAAAGGTTTGAACTAGCACGAACTGATTTGATCCGAACTGGTACGAAACCATACAAAATGGTATGAACTAGCACGAACTCAAAAAAACGGTTCGAAATCGTTCCAGTTTATACAATATGGGCCAAATCGTACGATTTGGTCCGAACTGGTACGAAATCACACGAAATGGTATGAAATGGTACAAACAGGTACGAAATCGTACGAACGGGTATAAACTCGTACGAGTTTGTACAATATGGGCCAAATTACACGATTTGATCCGAACTGGTACGAACAGGTACGAAATCGTACAAAATGGTATGAACTAGTACGAACTCAAAAAAATGATTCGAAATCGTACCAGTTTATACAGTATGGGATAAATCGTACGATTTGGTCCGAACTGGTACGAAATACTATGAACTAGTACACACAGGTACGAAATCGTACGGACGGGTACCAACTCGTACAAGTTTGTACAACATGGGTCAAATTGTACAATTTGGTCCGAACTGGTACAAAATCACACGAAATGGTATGAACAGATACGAAATCGTTCGAAATGGTATGAACTAGTACGAACTCGAAAAAATGGTACGAGATCGTACCAGTTTATACAATATGGGACATATCGTACGATTTGGTACGAACTGGTACGAAATCACACGAAATGGTATGAAATGGTACAAACAGGTACGAAATCGTACGAACGGGTATAAACTCGTACGAGTTTGTACAATATGGGCCAAATAATACGATTTGATCCGAACTGGTACGAACAGGTATGAAATCGTACAAAGTGGTATGAACTAGTACGAACTCAAAAAAATGATTCGAAATCGTACCAGTTTATACAGTATGGGATAAATCGTACGATTTGGTCCGAACTGGTACGAAATCACACGAAATGGTATGAAATAGTACAAACAGGTACGAACTCGGACGAAACTCGTACGAGTATGTACAATATGGGCCAAATCGTACGATTTGGTCCGGACTGGTACGAAATCACATGAAATGGTACAAATAGTTACGAAATCGTACGAACTGGTACCAACTCGTACGAGTTGTTAAAATAAGGGCCAAATCGTACAATTTGGTCCGAACTGGTACGAAATCACACGA
The DNA here is from genome assembly GCA_039519185.1 of Astragalus membranaceus. Classification (NCBI taxonomy): domain Eukaryota; kingdom Viridiplantae; phylum Streptophyta; class Magnoliopsida; order Fabales; family Fabaceae; genus Astragalus; species Astragalus membranaceus. The sequence continues at coordinate 59,125,379 of CM076850.1, read as the reverse complement.
GATCGTATGAATAGGTATAAAATGGTACGAACTAGTACGAACTCTAAAAAATGGTACGAAATCTTACCAGTTTATACAATATGGGCCAAATCGTACTATTTGGTCCGAACTGGTACGAAATCTTATGAAATTGTATGAAATGGTACAACCAGGTACGAAATCGTACGAACGGGTACGAACTCGAAAAAATGGTACGAACTCGTACGAGTCTGTACAATATGGGCCAAATTGTACGACTTGGTCCGAACGATTACGAAATCACACGAAATGGTGTTAATAGGTACGAAATCGTACGAAATGGTATGAATTAGTACGAACTCGAATAAATGGTACGAAATCGTACCAGTTTATACAATATTGGCCAAATCGTACGATTTGGTCCGAACTGATTACGAAATCACACGAAATGGTGTTAATAGGTACGAAATCGTACGAAATGGTATGAACTAGCACGAACTCAAAAAAACGGTTCGAAATCGTTCCAGTTTATACAATATGGGCCAAATCGTACGATTTGGTCCGAACTGATACGAAATCACACGAAATGGTATGAAATGGTACAAACAGGTACGAAATCGTACGAACGGGTATAAACTCGTACGAGTTTGTACAATATGGGCCAAATTACACGATTTGATCCGAACTGGTACGAACAGGTACGAAATCGTACAAAATGGTATGAACTAGTACGAACTCAAAAAAATGATTCGAAACCGTACCAGTTTATACAGTATGGGATAAATCGTACGATTTGGTCCGAACTGGTACGAAATGGTATGAACTAGTACACGCAGGTACGAA